>CAUOFW020002461.1:0-48582 GCA_963454935.2 Ilex paraguariensis | reverse complement strand
GGCCTAGGTACTCTCTTATATTCCATGGTCTCAAGCTTGTAAGATTCGTTTCCTATGACCCGAGTTATCTTATAAGGTCCTTCCCAATTAGCACCCAACTTTTTGTGGGTTGGTTCTTTGGCAATTCCCATGACATGTCTGAGGACTAGGTCCCCAAGCATAAATGACCAAGGGACTACTATCTTGTTATAGGATCGAGCTATTTGTTGCTAACAAGCAGCTATCCGAACTATTATCGCCTGCCTATTTTCCTTAAGAAAATATAGCTCTTGACTGATAGTAGAGTTGTTCTCATTTGTTACTAAGCTGGTTCTGAGTGTTGGCAATCTAATTTTCAAGGGTATCATAGCCTCCATGCCATAAGTGAGTGCAAATAGAGTTTCCCCCGTTGCACAACGGGGTGTGGTTTGGTACATCCACAATACACTAGGCAACTCTTCTACCCATTCCCCTTTTCTAATCTCTTTTTGACTTCATCCAGTATTGTTTTATTCAATATCACTGTCTGTCTGTTGCTTTATGGGTAAGCAAGAGCAGAATATCGATTCTAAATTCCATATTATTAATAGAAAGCTTTGAATGAATCATTTTCAAACTGAGTCTCATTATCAAATATGAGGACTACTAGAATGCCAAACCGTGTGATGATGTTCTTCCATACAATTTTCTTGATATTTGTGTCTCTTATATTAGCCAAAGGTTCTGCTTCTACCCATTTCATAAAGTAGTCAGTTGCTACTAGCAAAAATTACTTATTTTTTGGTGCTCGAGGTAATGGGTTAACTATGTCAAGTCCCCATCGAGTGAAAGGCCAAGGTCTCATTAATGGGATCAAATCTCCTATGGGTTGTCTAGGGTTTGGGGAGAATAACTGACAGTGTTCAGACCTCTTAACAAATTGTTGGGTATCTTTTTGCATATACGACCACCAATATCCTTGAGACAGGGTTCTGTCTGCAAGTGACTGTCCTTCTGTGTGTACGCCACAGCTCCTTTCGTGAATTTCAAACAAGAAGTCCTATACCAAGTCAGGATGTACACACCTTAGGTACGACCCAAAGAATGAGCGTCGATAAAGCTCTTAATTGGGGGATAACCAGAACCTTGCCGATTTGAGCCGCAATTTGTGCCCTTCCTTCTTATTTTAGGGGAGATCTCCATCTTTGAGGTAGTCAATGATTTCATCCATCCAACTCGGTCTGACCTCATTTGCATGCACCTCCGCAGCTTCTGGCGATGTGATGCTTGGTAGCCTACAGGGATGTTCTTGCTCCTCCCTTGTTTATCACTGAGGCTAGGATGCCAGTGCATCTGCAAGTGCATTTTTTGAACACCCATCCTGACTGGTGAGATAGTCAGGGATTCGACCAAGTTTCTTTTCATTAAAAGCTCGTAATATGAGATCATCCTTTCATCATTTTTCGAGTACTCCCCTAGAATCTGGTTTACTACGAGCTGTGAGTCGAAGAATATTTTAACTTTGTAATATTCAAGGCGACTGCTAGTTTATTTTGGCTAATAGAGCTTCATATTCTGCCTTGTTGTTTGAGGCCTGTAAGCCGAGTCTTACGGCTTTTTCAAGCACATCCCCTTCTAGGCTTTCAAGTATGATGCCCACTCCTACTCCTTTGTAGTTTGATGTGCCATCAACAAATAGATTTCATCCTTGCCCTGTATCTGGTCTCCCACTTTGTTGGGGGGATTATATCTCCACTTGTTGATCCCTGGGTGAGAATTCGGCAATGAAATCAGCCACTACCTGCCCCTTTATCGTAGTTCGTGGCTCGAAGAGGATGTCAAATTCTCCTAGCTCAATGGCCCATTTGGAAATTCTCCCAGATAAGGCAACCTTTCTAAACAAAGCTTTAAGTGGATGATCTATGAGTACCACTATGGTATGGGCCTGGAAGTAATGTCACAATTTTTGAGCCATATTGACAAGTGCAAACGTGAGTTTTTTCAGTGACAAGTACCTTATTTCCATATCAAAAAACATCTTGCTCACATAGTAGATCAGACTCAATCCTTTTGAGGATTTTTTCATCAAAGCCCCACTAACTACGTGTTTGGACACTACTAGATATAATAATAATCGCTCTCTTTGACAATGTTGTGATAAAAAGTGGTGAGGATGCCACATAGGCCTTTAGATAATTAAAAGTCCCTTCGCACTCTTGATCCCATAGCGGCCCGACTATTCTTTTAATCACCTAGAAGAAAGGTCGACATCTATAAGAAACACGAGATATAAATCTATCCAGTGTCGCAACCATTCCTATTAGTCTTTGAACCTCCTTTATTGTTTTTGGTTGTTCCAACTTAGTTAAATCCATGACCTGGTCTGGATTTGCCTCTATCCCGCGGTGGGTAACCAGGAAGCCCAAAAATTTCCTGATCTAACTTCGAATATGCATTTTGAAGTGTTCAACTTCATTCCGAATTTGCATAGGACGTCATAAATTCTTTTTAGGTTGGCAATGTGATCGCGTGCTTCTCGGCTTTTCACCACCATATTGTCAATATAGGCTTCTATAGAATCACCAAATATGTTTGAGAACATCTTCGTAACCAACCTCTAGTATGTTGCCCCAACATTTTTTAAACCAAAACAGCATTACCACGTAGCAATAAATGCCTTCTAGGGTTATAAATGACATTTTTTTTCCTGATCCTGATCAGCCAAGTAGATTTGGTGGTAGAAAGCTCATCCTTTTGTGTCCAGCGGTTGCGTTGACCAATTGGTCAATCTTGGGTAGTGGAAAGTTTTCCTCAGGACATGCTTTATTTAGGTCGGTAAAGTCTACACATATCCTCCATTTTTCGTCTTCTTCATCACCCCAATAGTATTTGACAACCATGTTGAGTATTGGACTTCCTTGATGATTCACACTTCCAACAATTTTGCCACTTCTTCTCTTATTACTTCCCTATGATGTGGTGCTGATCTCCTCTATTTTTACTTTACGGGTTTAAAGTTTGGGTCAACATTAAGGTGATGGCATGCAATATCAGGGGTACCCTGGCATATCGTTTGTCGTCCAGGCAAAAACATCGACGTACTCCTGTAAAAGCGAGACTAACCTTGCGCGTTCTTCCATAGTTAATGAAGATTCTAATAGGAAATACCCTTTCGATGCTTTTATCGATGAGCTCTTTTGTTATGTCTTTGACAATGCGCGCAGTTAGCTCTATGTCCTGGTCCTCTTCGGCCGACCAGTCCCCCTTTGATTGCTATTTCTCTATTTTTTGAGTTTTTATCCCTTCATGGACCTCAGTGCTCCCTTTTTCCCTTAACTGAGGCAAAGAGGCAAGTGCAGGAGCTGATTTGGTTCCCTTGAACGTCAACTACTCCATTGCTCGTTGGGAACCTAAGCACTTGATGATAGGTTGAGGGGACCATTTTTATCTTATGCAGCCAAGTACAATCCATGATAACGTTATAGGCTGATTCTGCATCAACGACTAAAAACTCAGTTATTGTTCCAATGGGTCCTATCTGGACCGGAAGTATGATCTTTCCTTTCATCTTCCCACTGAATCCCACAAGGGGAGTGTTTGATGCCATTAGGTCTTCTTCCTTCAGTCCTAGCTTCTTGAAAAAGATGAAATAAATGATTTTCGAGCATCTTCCTTGGTCGATTAGTACCCTTCTAACATCAAAATTTGCTATTCGGATGGTCAATACGAGCGCGTCATTATGTGGATGGTGCACCCTATTAAGTCTTGCTTGGAAAAGCTAATTTTGTGGCTGACTCACCCGTCTTCAATCTTTTACTCTCGGGTCTGGGGCTTGCCCCCAATTCATAAACCTCTCAAGCTTGGGCAACCATTTTAATGTATGCCCTAGCCAAATTATTTGTGGATATGTGTGAGGTGGTCGCATGTATCACATCGATAATGTCAATAGGAGTGAGTTAATCATGAGGGAGATTTTCAATGTCGTCGCTGCTATTCTTTCCTCCATTCTCCACGAATTGGGAGAGCTGTCCAACCTGGGCTAGCTCTTCTAGGTGCTGCTTCAAAGAGGGACAGATCTCAATCATATGCCTTACGTCTCGATGGTAAGAGCATCTGAAGTTCAAGTTCCTCCTGTTAGGATCTCCTCCCAACTTGTTTGGCCATTTGAAAAAGGGTTTTCCCTTATTCTGGGAAAGGATTCTGTAGATTGGCTCTTTGAACACCGTGTTGACCCCCCCATGTATAGAAATCCTTCTCTCCTTGTTTTTCCCTCCATCGAGCCGAGTCGATGGACCCGACTTGTCCTTACCGAACTACTTTTTCCCGACTTGTTCTCTTCTTGCATTCCTACCAAGGTCATCATCATCCTTGACATACTTCTCGACTCTTGCCATAAATTTCCTCCATGTTCGTTGTCGATTTTCTTGTCAGCAATTGGTACAAAGGGTTCTCCTTTGGCAGTCCGATCTTGAAGGATGCAACTGCTGCTATTTTGGGATTACACGTCTTTGCCTCATTCATCGTCTCCCATATCGGTGTGCATATTCTCGTAGTGTCTCTCCATTCCTTTTCTTTAGTGTCAGCAGTGTCCCTACATCCTTAGGCTACCGACTGCTTGTTATAAACCGAGCTATGAATTGTTTAGCTAGCTGACCCTGACTATCCATCGAGTCTCTAGCGAGTCCGTCGAACCATTTCATTGCTGATTTCCCAAGGCTATTGGGGAATATAGTACATAGCAAAGGCTAGTTCTTTCTGTGCACCGTCATCGACTATCTGTAATGACAAATGTGAGCGATGGGATCTGTCTTCATGTCATAAAGTTTGAAGCTCGGGACAACGAACTTGCTCGGTATCCTTGCTTAATCTATCCATTTGGTGAACAAAGAAACCTCCGTATCGCCGATTTCCTCTCCAATTGCTCTTCGTGCCAAGTCCCTTGTCGACTTCTACTCGGCTCTTCTTGTCCAACTGTCGAGTTCCTCGATGATGAAATGTTTCCATTCTTACTTCTGACTTCCGGACCGGTGTCCTTTTGTGGCGTCCAACTCCTTGTGAATCTTCATTATTCCTCTGCACCCCAACAGTCTGACTTTTTGTGTTGCTGCCTTTGGGTGTTGCGATCACCTTGATTAACGTCTTCTCTTTCACTGATCTTCTTGAGTTTTTGCTTTAGCACCTTATTTTCCCTTTTCAGGGCATTTTCTCTTGCATATGACTTTTTGAACATTTTTTCATGTGCATCCAAACGATCTCGCAATGATTGAACCAATCTCGTCAGGGCAGAGCTATCCCCCTCGGTAGGGAGGGATCCTCCCTGCGGGTCTTCACGCCGATTTTCATCATCGTTCAGGTTGAAACTGGCAAAAGAGATCCTATCCTCATGTTGTTCGTTCTGCCTTTCGTAGATGTCCACCTGGATGTCTCTTCTAGAAGGAAACGATACTCGATAGTTTGGATTTGAGTCTTCTTGCTGTGCATCGGATTGTACAGGCGATCCAATTGTGCTTTTCAATCTTGACATGACTTTTGGTTCTGGTAGTTCCCACAGATGGCGCCAAATGTAAGAGGATAAAAACACCGATCCTCTTGACCTTTGCAAAAGAATTGTTCCTTCCTAAGTAGTGCTTCCTGCAAGAAGAAACAAGCTGCCTAGGATCGAAGTACTTTGATCTAAGACACTCCGATGCTTAAGTTAGTAAGTGTAGATATGAAGAAATGTACTTAGAAGGATTTAATCTACCTCTTGCCATACATCCTTGCTACTTTATATAGACTTCAGGGATTTCGTTTGCTGGTGTAGAAAATGGCACATCTCCCTTTTCCGTGGGGCTATTTGTTAGCAATTGCAAAAATTTATCTAACGCTTCCTTAATCTCAGCTCATCTGAGCTATTGACTGCGCCTAGCCGTTACAGCTAAATCCCTTGATCATAGGCAATTATCACGTTGTTCGGTTTACACTATACCTTTAAACTATGCTAGGTCCTTTTGCTCGGTAATATATTCTAAACTGTAACAACTCAGCTCAGTTCTGAGTTGCGGAACTAATTATGATCAGTTAAATTATGATCCCTAAAATAATTTGGATGTTATCTGCTTGAGGAATCATATAAAAACATATTCAATATTTCAGGGACTAAAATGAGACAAACTCTATATTTTAGGGATCTTCAATGCAATTAACTCTAAAATTAAACAATTATGTTTGCATAATTTAACTCAAACATATTTTAAGAGTTAAGAAAATTCAACACAAATTCATTATTTTTATTATTTTTTTGACTTGATCATAAACTCGTTATCATATTAGCAATAGAGTAATGCTACAAAATTCAAATAAAATCCAAAAAGTTACAACCTAAATGTATATCATCCCTTAAATTAGTGGATCCCTTCAATTTTTTCAATAGGGTCTACTCATCCCACACTCTTCTGAGGAATAAGATGCATTTGAGTTTTAAATTTTAGGTTTCATTTGAGTTGTATGACATTTTTCTTAGCAATAAACAAACACTAAGAAATTATTTTTTTTGGGTCATAAGACCTAGATATGTATATTTCGACATAGAGTAAAAATCCCACATGATTGTTTCTTTATCCACGTGGCATAATTTTATGCCCCTTCACTTATTATGTTGTTTTTCTGCTGAATGTTGTCAATATTTTCTTTCTTCTATTTTAACAAACAAATGGAAGAAAACTGACAATGATCTATGAGTCATACTTCCCCTTTCAGACCCCTTCCAACAGTTATGCACAACCTCTCCACAAGAGTCATCACTTGGCCACATCGATTCGAATCAAAATCTTTTCCTTTCTCTACCTCTCGTATCCATCTCCCAATATTATGCGATCCTTAAACAAAGTTGATAATGATCTAACAATGTTTGGATGTAACCATCCATTGCACCAGGTGAAAGGAAAACCTTGTAAACCAAGGTCAATCAATTGACACAAATCAATTAGGGCCAAACCTTTGATGAAATCCTCCAATCTCATAAACCGATAACTTGGTTTCTATTAGAAAAATTAAGTTGGGAACTTTCTTATGTACAAGCTCATGAAGAGCTCGAACTGGTTGAGGGTTCCCAAGTCCGTGACAGTTTCAGAATAAGCAAATCATGGTTCTCAATTGGAATGAAATTCAATCTCCACCGATTGAACAAAAGAAATTGGATAAATCCCATATATAGGATCTTGGGTGCTCATCTTGAACTTGACCACCCTCAACGAATCCATAGATATTATGTAACATCTTGGACATCCTCGATGGTTGATGGGAAGATATTGATCTGGTAGGAACTGTAGAATCAATCTTTCTAGCCTTCGCACGAATCCCTTTCTTCTTCTTAGCATATTCAGCTCTTTCCTGTTGCTTTTTCTTGGTCCATGCAGTTGAGTCTCAATGGAGAAAAATTATATGTATTTATGGTGATTGAGTTATTCAAATTGAATTTATTCATATCTAGGTCATATGACCCAAAAAAAAATAATTTCTTAGTGTTTGTTTATTGCTAAGAAAAATGTCATATAACTCAAATGAAATCTAAAATTTAAAACTCAAATGCATCTTATTCCTCAGATGAGTGTGGGATGAGTAGACCCTATTGAAAAAATTGAAGGGATTCTCTAATTTAAGGGATGATATACATTTAGGTTGTAACTTTTTGAATTTTATTTGAATTTTGTAGCATTACTCTATTGCTAATATGATAACGAGTTTATGATCAAGTCAAAAAAATAATAAAAATAATGAATTTGTGTTGAATTTTCTTAACTCTTAAAATATGTTTGAGTTAAATTATGCAAACATAATTGTTTAATTTTAGAGTTAATTGCATTGAAGATCCCTAAAATATAGAGTTTGTCTCATTTTAGTCTCTGAAATATTGAATATGTTTTTATATGATTCCTCAAACAGATAACATCCAAATTATTAATGATTTTTGATCATATCCTTGTCACGTTATACTTAAATATGGACACAAAATAATTTAAATAACTCTTAACCAAAATTTGGGTAGCTCTTGACAAAAAATGTGTAATATAGGTAACTATTAACCAAAATTTAGATAATTCATGATCAAAATTGTATAATTTGGGTAGTTCTTTGTCCAAAATTTGGTTAAAATTTTGATCAAAAGTTATTCAATTTTTTTTTTAAAAAATATTTAGGTATTATATGATAAATTTATAATTAAAAATCATTAGCAATCTGGACGATATCTGTCTGAGAGATCATATATAAATATATTTAATACTTCAAGGACTAAAATGATACAATTAAAATATTATGATCTAAAATGAGACAAACTTCATACTTTAGGAATTTTTAGTACAATTAATCCTTTATTTTATAGGATGCCATACGATCTAAAATCATTAAATTAAAAAAAAGAACCAAAATTGCAGCTTAAATCGTTATGAAACTCAATCAACCTACGAGGTCCCAAATAGGCAGTCGAAAATTGACGTTATTAGTAAATGAAAAAACCCATGGAATTATTAAAAAACACAAAATAGTTTAGATTCTACACCGTCCATGTTTGGATACACAAATAGTGGAGTCCTTTATCTGGATTTCGACTTGTTTGGAAACATAAAGGCGTCGGATAAGAGTCTGCGCCGTGAGATAAAAGGGTCTCATCACCTCCCTGCGCACATTAGGGTTCCCCCTCAGCTCAGCCCCCCCCCCCCCCCCCCCTCTCTCTCTCTCTCTCTCTCGAGTGTTCGATGATAGCATTCTTCCATATCTTTGATTTGGGTAAGTAATCACAAAACCCATTTCCGTTTTTTTTGTTCTTACGAGGGATACAAAATGGTCTTAGCTTAACGATAATGTCTGAAGACTCTGGGCAGATGATGATGGTTTATGATGATCACTCAGATCAAAGATCGTTATCTTTGGACGATTCGAGCAGCGCAGAAGAGGAATCACCAGATGAAACCAGGCTTTCCTTAGAATCCACAAATGAGGCAATCCCTTATATTGGGCAAAGATTTATAACTCATGATGCTGCTTATCAATTCTATACCGAATATGCGAAGCGTTGTGGTTTCTCGATCCGTCGTCATCGCACAGAAGGTAAAGATGGGGTGGGTAAAGGACTTACAAGACGCTACTTTGTCTGCCACCGTGCTGGTAATACTCCAATGAAAACCTTAAACGAAAACAAACCTCAGAGAAATCGAAAGTCATCTAGATGTGGATGTCAAGCTTATATGCGGATAAGCAAGACAGGTGATGAGTTAGGAGGTCAAGAATGGCGAGTTACGGGTTTTGCAAACCACCATAATCATGAACTCTTGGAACCAAACCAAGTTCGTTTTCTTCCTGCGTATCGAACCATATCAGATACGGACAAAAGTCGTATCCTAATGTTTGCCAAAACTGGAATTTCTGTGCAGCAGATGATGAGGTTAATGGAGCTTGAGAAGTGTGTGGAGCCTGGGTATTTGCCATTCACAGAGAAGGATGTTAGGAATTTGCTTCAATCATATAGGAAAGTGGATCCAGAGGATGAGAGTATAGACTTACTGAGAATGTGTAGAAACATCAAGGAAAAAGACCCAAATTTCAGATTTGAATTTACACTTGATTCAAACAATAATAGGTTGGAGAACATTGCTTGGTCCTATGCCTCCTCGATTCAGTCATATGATATCTTTGGTGATGCTATTGTGTTTGATACTACACATCGCCTGACTGCTTTTGATATGCCTCTTGGAATATGGGTTGGGATGAATAATTATGGTATGCCTTGCTTCTTTGGTTGTGTCCTCCTAAGAGAGGAGAACTTGAGGTCATTCTCATGGGCTCTAAAGGTAAATTAGGACCAATTTTTTTCTGAACCAATTGATGAACTTATCTTAGGCATGTGTGTGACCCCTTCCCCTTTTCCCTCGACACACAAAAATTGCCCACATTAGATATACCAAAATTGTTAATTTCAAATTAGATATACCAAAATTAATACATTAGCATTTGGCCTAGACTTTAAGTGGTGGATGGTTAGACTTGATCATATAGGTTTCAATGGTGGCCGAGTCATTTTGTTTCATTTGATGAACTTCTTAACTAATGTTATAAAATTTTCAATATGTTGGGAAGTTCAATTGTCTGAAAAGATGAAATGGGTCATTATCTGATCTGGTGATAAGTTATTCAAGTCTTCTCTATGAGATGCAAATGTGATTATTTTGAATCATATAATTGGGGTTTAGTACTGATTGGTACCTTAGTTGAGCCCTGATCGTCCTACAGACACTGGTCTAGTGAGGTTGGTGTATGTTATTGGGGTAGACCCAAACTCTTCCTTTGGAAAGGCAGGTTATTTGAAGAAGGCACTGATAAGTATTTTATCACTTTTAAACTGTCACTTCCAATACAATGAGAACTTATTTTGATTCAATTCAATTTGCACTTTGTGATTGTCCTCAGTGCTCAATGATTTTGTCCCTCACCTACACTACTCTCTCACTCTACACACGAAAAAAGAAGAAGATAATCTTCAAATAACATGCATATTCTTTCCTAAATATTCATGCTATATAAGATTTATGTTGATATACTGCTTTGTTTTTTTTTTTTTTTTATGTGAAAGGCATTCTTAGGATTCATGAATGGAAAGACTCCGCGTACAATATTAACTGATCAAAATATGTGTCTCAAAGAAGCAATAGCAATGGAGATGCCAACTACTAAGCATGCACTTTGTATTTGGCTGATAGTGGCAAAATTTCCATCCTGGTTTAATGCTGTCTTGGGGGAACGTTACAATGAGTGGAAGTCTGAGTTCTATCGACTCTATAATCTGGAAGCTATTGAGGATTTTGAACTGGGGTGGAGAGACATGGTCAATTCTTTTGGGTTGCATACTAATAGGCATATAGCCAGTTTGTTTGCCTTGCGATCGCTTTGGGCATTGCCATACTTGAGGAGCCATTTCTTTGCAGGAATGACTACATCTGGCCACTCAAAATCAATAAATGCTTTTATTCAACGTTTTTTGAGTGCACAAACCCGGCTTGCACAATTTGTGGAACAAGTATGTTCTCTAGTCCTATTGCTATTAAATAAACTGGATTCAGAAGTATTGTACTGCATTATATCACAGTTTGTACACATTTGTTGACTGCATGTGAACAATACATTGAAACAGATTAAGATCTTCCACTTATGTTTGTTTCCTTTGTGATTTTTTTGGGTCAGTCTTCACTTGTGGATCTTGAAAAGCTTGAATTAGGATCTTGTACATGGCCTCTTTTCACCTAGAGCTTCAACATTACTGGACGTTTCTGGTTCATGAGCAGTGCTGAAGCAAAAAGAATGACCCTAGCCTTTTGCTGAAGAAGAGGACAAAATTGCTTAAATTAAAAACCCATTTCTAGCATTTTTGGAATTTTTATTAATACTCTTCTTTATGATCCTTCCAGACTCGATTTTTCAAGCTGAAGCAAGTCTTTCTCTTTCCTGGAGGGAAAAGTTTTTGGATTATCTTGCAGTACTGAACTGTTTGTATTGACCTGTTCAGGTTCATGAGCTCACAACTAACTGTGCTACATTTAATTAGGAGAATGATTTTTATATTACTCAAAGGAAGGGTTGAAATGGCAACATAGTTCGGTTCTTTCACTTTAACTGACGAGTGACGAAAGACTACTCTTTTGTTTTTGTTGTGGGGACATTTTGATGGGGAAAACTTTTTTATCAACCCTTAATAGGGGTCCCATCTATTTAGTTTGACATAAAATTGCTTAACTTGTTAATGAGGATTACTTCATCTTATGTGAGGTTATACATGTGATGAAATTTGGGCAGCATTAGTGCTGGTAGTAGAAACAATGTTACCCCTTACCATGTGTGTGGATCGGTCCAAGCTTGTTTGACTTGGCTAACTTAAGTTATTGAGATGCAACTAGTAGCAGATATCATTGTGATTTGTTCTGATCACATTCTAGGCTTTTCCAATATCATATTGATGGAAGTGTGAGGGGACGATCCGAGTTATAGTAAACATGGACTGCATATACCCACCAACATTGGCTAGAGTCTAGATTGTCCATCTAAAGTTACTCAAGGATATACTAAGAACCAAGGTTACAATGGTCAAGATGAAACAAGTGCCTTACTTCTGATAAAAGATGGGCTACGGTTGTTACTCGGGGGCACCGGGGGGGTGGGGGTGGGGCTAGGTTGCGGGAAGGAGGGGACAGGGTCTGGTGGGTGTTTGGAGGCCGTGGGACTATTCTCACAAAAGGAAACTTTATTTATATTACTTTCGGGGCGAGTTAAAATTTGTCCATTGATGTTAAATAATCAACCAATTTTAATGATTGTGACAAATCAAGAAATTTCAACTGATTTGCAATGAATGTTGATTATTGTTTTGATGGGCGAAGTTACACCATGTAAACTAGTGAAATTACTCATCCTGCTACCACTGACACAGTTTGCACAATCAGGTTGCTGTTGCTGTGGATTTTAAAGATCAAGCAGGAGAACAACAAACAATGCAACAAAATCTTCAGAACATTTGCCTGAAAACAGGGGCTCCCATGGAATCTCATGCTGCCACAGTGTTAACGCCTTTTGCATTTTCTAAGCTCCAAGAACAACTTGTTTTGGCTGCCCACTATGCATCATTTCAGATGGAAGACGGATTCCTTGTTAGGCACCACACAAAACTTGAGGGAGGCCGGAAAGTATACTGGGTGCCACGGGAAGGCATTGTAAGTTGCAGTTGCCATCACTTTGAGTTCTCTGGAATCCTTTGTCGGCATGCTCTTCGGGTTCTCTCTACAGGAAATTGCTTCCAAATCCCAGAGAGGTATCTTCCTGTCCGCTGGCGTCGAATCAGCACACCATCCACCAAGTTCCTTCAGACTATTCCAAATGATCATGCAGACAGGGTTCAGTTACTACAGAGTATGGTATCAACTCTTGTAGGGGAATCTGCAAAGTCAAAAGAGCGGCTTGATATTGCCACTGATCAGGTTTCCATCCTTATATCTCGTATAAGAGAGCAGCCAGTTTCTTCACAAGGTATGAGAGATATCTCCTCCATACATAGGAATCTTTGAATTGAGGGATATTTTTAAACATCATACTTAGAATTGTTGTAAAAAGCAGAGACATACCTGAGAAAATGTGGGGTTATGACCCCAAGATGGGTGGTTTTGTAAAGTTAGATATGGGATATCAGCTTGTTTTTGTGAAGGTAGGGAGCTGGCTTGTGGGTTAAACTTATTGGATGCCATTTTTGTAGTTCTGTTACATGCAATCACAATCATACATGGTGTGAAAATATTTTATCCGGCAGATATGTAGAGTGAGTTATAAGAGTTCAAAATATGGCTGGGCTAGCAATATCGTTGTAGCCAGCGATTCAACACCTTTGATCTGGCATATGCTGAAGCTAGAATTGCTGTGGACTTTTGATGTATAGCCAAGATATCAGTGTCAAAAGGAGTAGATCAATGCATAAATTAAGAGACCACTTTTGATAATTTAAGATGTTTTCTTAGTTGGCTTGCTTAAGGACACCATTATATGTGGTACATTTTCACTTGAACAATCGAGCACTGGCCATTGTGTTGTTCTATTATTACCTAGGCGTCATATACTCGAGGAGCATCTCTCCTTGCATGGGTAAAGTTGTGTGTATGTAACCATTTTTAGATCCTGTAAAGTGGGGTACTCCCCCCCCCTTCTCTTTCCGCTCTTTCTTCCTTTTTCAGGTCTCGTGTGGCCATTAGGATATTGCTCCCGTGGTGTTTATATGTGATCCAGAGAATTGTAGTACAATTACAAACAGAATTTTGGTAAACATTCCTTGGACTTAAGCTTGTAGGTTGTCACTGATTCAATAGAGTTCTAGCGTGAGAAGAAAGACACGGCAGAGTTGGGGTGTTTTGGAACTTGAATCATATGTAAAGCTCTCGTGGGCTGTCTCCATGTGCGTAGTGCACGCGCATGTGGGCCGGGCTAGATTTGTCAAACCACCGGCTCAGGTTGTTGGGCTATTGACGGTCAATGGGCCGAGTCAGGCCAATGATAACACCCACAGTGTTAGTCCAGGTGAGACTTTTTCTCGTGTTAATAATGAAATATCAGGAATTGCCAGAACATAAAATCAAATATCTGAGACATGTCGTTGTAGCCTAAAAACACATTGTTCAAGTGTTTACCCAAAGCATGGTTATCGTATGTCGAGATTTCAATGTAATGAATAAATACTTGGATGTAATGGTTATCGTATGCTGGTATTGTTACGAGGATCTAATAGTGTCTAAGGATTACTCACCAAATATGAAAAGTAGGCTCTTCTCATTCAAATAACTATCACTTCATGTAACATAGTAGGCACCAAATAAAAGAAGTAGGGTCATTTTATCCACTTGTTTATTTAACGCTGAATCGTGAAATACTAACGAGATGTAACTATTACATTGAATATTTACTCGTCAAAGAGAGCCATGACCGTTGGGCTACCCACTAGTTTAAGTGTCATTCATGATCTCATAGAAATTGAGGTCGGATCTCAAAATGGTTAGACATTGAGTTTAAAGTAAGACTACAAACATGATAAAGTCAGAATTTAATTGTACAGGGGCCAAATAGAAAACAATGCATACCAATACGTTTTATTTAACTGGGAACATTCAATTATCTTGAGTATCGAAGTTTAAATGGTATAGAATTTATCAAAAATCTAGCTTGGGTCAACTTTCATATGATAAAAATTTTAAATTTAATTTTTGTTTATGATTGTAAAAATTAATTTGTGAAATGTGTATACTTATTTCTTTTTATAACTTGATAATGACTGAAAAAATTATCATAGTAAAGATAAGTTTAAATTGATCTCATTGCAAAAAGAGCAATGCTACGTGAATTTAAAAACTAGACTTAATAATTAGAACCATTGATTTCACTGTGAATTTCAACATTTATTGGGACCCATTACCTATTCAATGGTTAAAATTATCAAATCTAATTTTTAAGTCCATCTAGTATTACTCTTGTAAAAATTAGTAACAGACATGCTTGAGCAAGATGCAAAACCAAGATTGATTAGGTGGATCCTCCTACTTCAAAAGTTTCATATCATCATTAAAGACAAGAAAAGAATGGAAAGTGTGTGATGACTGACTACTTTACCAAGATTAATATTGCAAGACTTGGATGAACGTACTCTAATCACTGAATCTTTTTCTAATGAACATTTTTTTTCTTTAAATTTAGTTGCGTCATAGTATGTAGATATAGTTAATTATTTTGTTACACGGCCACTACCGGTTCAATGGAGTCCACGGAGTCCACATGAAGGAAAAAAAATTTCTTGGTAGAGATGGAAACAGTTACAATCCCTAGTTATTCCACCCCGATCAAGTAATGAGGAGATATGCTCTTGATGAAGAGCAAGTGATACCACCAAAAAGATTTATGGGAGCAGGTGGGGCTCAAAGTCAGCATCCCCCCAGTCTCACCTGTTCCCACAAATCTTCTCTGAATCAATGTTACTCGCAAGAGACTCGAACCAAACCTCTATCGGAGTCTTGCACTCGATAGTTGTTGATGGAGACCTATGATAATAAGTTGTATAAATTTAAATAATATTATTTTTATACAGAATGTGAATTATATATATAATTAAATTAAATTTAATAATAAATTAAGTATTGAATAATTATTTACTTCTTAATAAAAAAAAATCTGTTATTTATTTAGGTATCTCTTTAAACATTTGTACATCTAATTATATATTATATATAATTATTAATTTTTATTTTGTTACATAGATTAATTAAATCACTTATAATTTGATTTCGTAACAATTTTAGATCTTTTCAATTTTATTATGTCATCATAATCATTCAAGCAAGTGCATTTGTCTGTAAGAGTGACACTCTTCCATTGTTGATTAATATTACCTATCCATGGAATTGAGCTTTTTCATACCAAAAATGAAAGAGGTAAAAAGTGTTTTTCAAAATTCAAGGAGGGCCTCTCAGACCACACTTCAGCTCTGTCATGGACTACATACGAATCGAGTCATAAACTAAAGTAAATGTTCATTCATGCTTATTCATTTATCAAACTAATTGAGTTCGAGCTCCTTTCAAAACTCTCTTAATAGACAAAATTAGCCCCATAATTGATATATTTAACTCTTTAAGCTCGTGAAAATAGACACATACAATGCAAAATTTACATAATAAAATAAAAAAATTTTTACACTAATAAAGCACAATAAATTTTAAAATTATTGCTAATTCTATTTGCGATGCTGGTTCGATTCGATTCAATTTGTGAAATTTTTTGCCGTTGCTAACATTAGCGCCCACAAGCACTCGTCGTCGCCCACCACCATTATCATTGCTCTACCACCACCACTGCCAACCATAATTATCGTTGCCCCACAACCACCACCACCATCGTTATTCATGGTTGTCACTATCACCATTGTCACTCAAAACCCACCACCACCATTATCGCTGCCACTCACGTCCACCACCACCACAATGGTCGTCGCTGCCTACCACAATCATCACCTTCTCTCATCACCACTATTGCCGCCCATTATTACTACTACCGCTCACCTTCAAATACAACCGGTACTTAAATTATTTTCTCTCTTGTTTGTGACTTGATTTTGTATGTGAATACAAATAATTTTATAATTGATAATTTTTTTATTATTTCGTATCTTCGTGTACGAATAATAACAAAAAAATCAAATCATCTTTCTGGCCAGTTTTTATGTTATGTAATATCGAGTTGACATAATACGCTCAACTTGAGGCCCAATATCAGAAATCAACCAATTGATTTCACAAAATGACTTCCAACCTCTAAAAAGTTGGGATTAACCACCTTTATAAGTTGCAACCTGATATAATCCCTTCATTCATAGTAATGGCTACCGCCACTCCTGTTGGACCCTATGGTCGCATATTCGAATTTCGTCGTCCCCCTTCCTTATATAGTGTTTGACCAAAAAAATAAAATAAAATACTCAATCATATTTCCTACTAACATAAATATTATTGAGAGAACATATGAAAATTAGTAAGTCTAAATCCGAACGAGCCGAAATCAACTATTTTCACACCATCCTCTTCTAATAAACAAAAAAAAAAAAAAAAATTCGCCTTCTAGTTCACCTTTCAGTCATATAAGTAACTTCTCAGTAACTATTGGAATTCATCTTTCTTCAATTTTGTTTATCAGGTTGACAATATGCATTACACATTAATTTTTTTTTTTGGAAATTAAATGTTTCCATATCAATAGACTTTTGGTCCAATAATACTCCTTACCTTATGAAAACTTTATCTTTTTGAAGTTAAGGGTTCAAGTCCTCCTCCTTCCTCCCCTCCCCTCAATAAAAGATAAATAACTCCATTGATCAAAATGTATTTACAAGTACGAGTAATGTTAGATAAACTTAAAAATTAAACTTGATAATCTCAACTATTGAATAGATAGTGAGTTCTAATAAATGCTGAGACTCACAGTAAAATTAATGGTTGTAATTATCTGATTTTTAAATCTACTCAAGTAAAAGATGGCTTTATACATGCGTATGCATTAATCTTTCGTTCACAAATTACTCAAGAGCCAAGGGAACACATAACTCCAGAGCCAAGACATCGTAAATCGAGCTTCTTATTCAACTGGGGTCCATCAAAATATTCTGTTAGTAAGCAAATGCCTTTGAAAGCAAGGCACTTAGCTTGTATATATGTGGAAAACTTGGCACTTCACTCTGACTTACCAAGACTTTCTGTTTATCATGGAAGGCACACTCAACATTAAACAGTGATACTCAAAGAACACGGTGTGGAAACGGTCTAAGACCATCCGACACTGAAGTCATTGGCATGTAACGGACTTTAAGGGATCGTAGCCCTGTTTGTGTACTGAATTTCTTAGGGGGTATACCTTTTTAGCCTTTTTCTTGCCGAATGTTGATGATGAGAAGATGATTGTAACTCTCATGGCTCAATTATTCTTCTCCCGTACAAATCACTTAAATAAACAATTCCCAGTCCCACTGTTTTTGTTTTTGTGTTTTTTTTCTCCAATGGACTGGACAATTCCCACTGTTTGGAATTGCATGAACCGTTCATTTTCAGTTGATTTTTGCTTTTGTCCTCAAAAAATCAAATCCTTATCATATTCTAAAGGTTGTATATAATGAGTTTCTTTCCATGCATCTATCAAACTCAACTCAACTAGCCCTGAACTTGTCATATTGAGCCAAGTTGTCCACCACAACCATCACCGTCTCTCATTTCTACCATTGGCGCCCACCACTATTACCACCGCTCACCCGCACTACAATCAATAATTAAATTCTTTTTTCTCTTGCTTGTGATTTGATTTTGGATATGAATATAAATATTTTTATAATTGACAATTTTTTTCATTACTTCATATCTTCGTGCACGAACAATAACTAGAATGTTAAAATGAAACCCAATTCTTGATCAAATCATCTTTCTGGCCCCCGGCCAATTTTAATGTGATGTAATATCGAGTGATATAATACGATCAACCTAAGGCCCAATATCAGAAATCAACCAATTGATTTCACACAATGAGAACCAACCTATAAAAAGTTGGGATTAACCACCTTTATAAGTTGCATGCAACCTGATATATGAGTTAGTTTGGATGAATTAAGAAATCTTATAAATACTTTTTCGGTAAGTGTTTATCAAAAGTGTTTTATAAGAAAAACACTTTCATTAAATAAGTATTTTTTGGATATTCAAAATTAAAAATGCTTAAATTAAAGTATTTTATAAAAAGTATGTTTGGATGTAAAAATAATTATTTGTATCACAATTCTTAATAGTATTGAATGCACATATACAAACATACACTATACATACATTGATAAACAAAAAAAATTTAATATTAATAAAAGTATCATATGAAAAAACTACATAGTCCACCTAAGTATTATCCTCCTTTGTAACACAAAACTCAAAAAAAGTCTTATGTCTCTCCGCGGTCTAGCTTGTTTTGTCTTTGTCATTCCTAGAACTACTAGAAATCATCTAAAGTAGCATCACAAAATACATAGGCTATTAGCACAACTTACACAATAGTAATTAAACTCAACAACTAAATTGAGCAAACACATATAATATTAGCAAAATTGATTGTTAAATCAAACTATAGGTTCATGTCAAAGCAAAATTGCTTCAAGAAACCAAAAAAAAAAAAAAATAACAACAACCACACTGTTAACCAAGACATGGATAAAAGGATTTTTCAGTTGATTTAGAGTTGCCTTGTGATGTTCATATTGCTCTGTCAAATGACCAAGTGAGTTTGCCAGTTTTGCGCAAAAGGAGGAGGATTGTATTTGATGATAACGGCTAACTGGGTATATTAGCTCATTATGAAGAATTGGAAACGCCTGTGTTGAAGGTTTTCACTTGTTGATTTTTGAGGATGCTGATACTTTCCAGCAGTAAAGAGGGAGGCTGATGCAGTTTTGGTAAAGGTGTTGCTAGGCAGTTTTGACTTATGAAGAAGAATTTTGTTGAAATTTTATTTTTGAAGGATCGATTAAGGCCAACTATGGCTGTTCTTTTTGGTTGTTAAGCTTTGCTTCTTGTAATCTTGGTTTATTTCAATAAAATTTCTTCTTTCTTTGAAAAAAAAAACATAGGCTAGAATAGGTTTGGATTGGAATTGACAGAATCATGGGTAGAATGATAAATTATTATAAAATTATTTATGTTATCTATGAGCCCCAGTGAATTACACATTTGTTTCCCAAATAAATGTTAATATTTGATATATTCTAAGGTCAGGGTTTTAAAGTAAACGAGTGGGTTTGACTTGAATGAGTTAGGATATAAAAAAAGATATCTTACCCTATCCAATCCCATTATCCAAACACACCCCATGGGTGTAATGACAATGCAAATAATTTGAATACATTTTTCACCACTTAATTGCATTGCTGTTCAGCATAACATCTATGCACTGATTAAAGTAGCTTTTTCTATTTAGAGATGGCATAACAAGTATCAAACTTGCAGTGCTAAGACACTGTTTCTAAGAAGTAATTTTAAGAAAACTAGAGTATAGATATATTGAAAAAGCAACATGATTTCCCTCTCGAAAACAATAAATAAAAAAAAAAAACTTCAAAGGCCGGACTGAATTGCAATGAAATGTTGGAATCGTCTAAGTAAACTCTCAGCAATTATAGGAATTCATCTTTTTTCAATTTTGTTTTTCAATTTTCACTTCGCATTAATTTTTTTTCAGAAATTAAATAACTTCATATCAATGGTTTTTTAGTCCAATAATATTCATTACCTTATGAAAACTTTGTCTTCTTGAAGTTAAGGATTCAAGTCGCCCTCCTTCCTCTTCCCCCTTTTCAAAAAAAAGGGTAAATAACTCCATTGATCAAAATGTCTTTACACTTTACACATTCAAATGCATTAACCTTTCGTTCACAAATTACTCAAGAGCCAAGGGAACACATAACTCCATAGCCAAAAACATCGTAGATCGAGCTTCTTATTCAACTGGGGTCCATCCAAATATTCTGTTAGTAAGCAAATGCCTTCGAAAGCAAGGCACTTAACTTGTATATTGGTGGACAACTTGGCTCTTGACTCTGATTTACAAGACTTTCTGTGTGCCATTTGATCATGGAAGGCACACTCAACATCAAACAATGATACTTAAAGCACACGGTGTGGAAACGGTCTAAGGCTCTCCGACACTGAAATCATGGTACGTAACGGGCTTTAAGGGATTGTAGCCCTGTTTGTATACTGAATTTCTTGGCTCTATTTTGGGGTATACTTTTTTAGCCTTCCTCTTGCAGAAAGTTGATGATGAGAAGATAATTTTAAGTCTCATGGCTCAATTATTCTTCTCCTGTACAAATCACTTGAATAGACTTCCTTTTGTCTTAATTAGTCAGTGTTAAGTGTGGACCATTCCCAGTCCCACTGTTTTTGTTTTTGTGTTTTCTTTTTTCCAATGGTCTGGACCATTCCCACTGTTTGGCATTGCTTGAACTGTCCATTTTCCGTTGATTTTTGCTTTTGTTCTAAAAAAGTCATCACCTTATCATATTCTGAAGGTTGTATATAATGAGTTTCTTTCCATGCATCTAACAAACTCAACTCAACTTGCCTTGGAAGAGCATAATTAACCTCGAAAAATACCCCTGAACTTGTCATATTGAAGCAAGGATGGCTACTTGGGGAGGCCTCCTTCTTATCATTCTGTCTTTCCCACTGTTTTCTAAATCTTCGTACCTTGCAAAATCCAATGAACTGAAAACTGATGCTAGTGATCTTAACCTGAGGTGCATTGACATTGAACGGAATGCACTCCTTAAGTTCAAAGAAGGCCTTATCGATCCTTTGGGTCAACTTGCTTCTTGGGTTGGCAAAGATTGTTGTAGATGGAAGGGTGTTCACTGTAGCAACGAAGTAGCCATGTTGTAAAGCTTAACCTCAGAGATAAAGGTGATTGTTTCATGAAAAGCATGCAATCTGCAACGGCTTATTACAACAACTCATCGTGTTTGGGTGGGAAGATAAGCCCTTCTTTGCTTGACTTGAAATATCTGAAGTACTTAGACCTAAGCATGAATGATTTCCAAGGAACTCCAATCCCAGATTTCTTCGGTTCATTTGAGAGAATGCGTTATCTCAATCTCTCGTTTTGCATCTTTTTCTGGGATTGTTCCTCCTCACCTTGGAAATCTCTCAAACTTGCGTTATCTTGATCTCCTCGCGTATTCAAATCCCAATGATTACATTGGAAGTAGCTGGGTCTCAGACTTAAATTGGGTCTCTGGACTCACTTCTTTGAAATACCTGGACCTAGGATACATCAACCTTAGTTTGGAAACTAATTGGCTGCAGGCTCTAAATACGCTTCCCTCCCTTTCTGAATTGCATTTGTACTACTGTGGACTGCAAAACATCCCTCCCTCTCCACTGAATTTGAATTTCTCATCCCTTTCGGTCCTTGACCTATCTTATAACTATTTTAACTCTCTCCCTCAATGGTTGTTCAATATCAGTTCCCTTGCGAAACTTAGTCTTTATTCTTGCCATGCGAAAGCCTCCATTTCACAAGCTGCTTGGGAAGATTTGTGTAATTTGCAGGATTTAGATCTTTCCAATAATGAAATCATAGGCAACATAAGTGATTTAATAGGGGCTCTGTCTCGATGCAGTAATCGTAGCATAGAGATGTTAAAATTGTGGGATAGTCATATAAGTGGACAGCTGCCTGAGTCACTAGGGTTCCTTAAAAATCTAAGGTTCCTTCATCTGGATGAAAACTTGCTCACAGGTCCAATCCCGGAATCTATTGGAAAGTTGTCTAATCTGAAAATATTAAGCCTTGTCGGGAACCAGTTGACTGGAACAATCCCGGAAAGTGTTGGAAAATTCACACAGCTAACTCAATTGTGGCTCTATAAAAATTCTTGGGGAGGTGTCCTATCCCAGAAGCATTTCGAAGGCCTCAAGAAACTGGAATATTTTTCCATATCATCTTCAAATAATGCGTTTTCTATCAATTTGAGTGATGAATGGGTTCCTCCTTTTAGTCTAAGATTCATTGAAATCGACAGCTACCCCTTGGGTCCAAAATTTCCAACATGGCTTAAAACTCAGAAACAACTTGATTCTATAATCCTCACGAATGTTTCTATTTCAGGCACCATACCCCATTGGCTCAAGAAATTATGTCCACAGATTCAACGGTTAGATCTTTCTTATAACCAATTAGGTGGAATGCTTCCTGATTCATTAGCATTTCCGGGGTATACAAGAGTGATAGTCGACTTCAGCTTCAACCGCTTAAGCGGTCAGATCCCCCTGTGGCCTAATGTGACACATCTCATTTTGGCGAATAATTTGTTTTCTGGATCGATACCCACAAACATTGGCCAAGTGATGTTGCGACTAAAAATTTTAGATCTTTCGGGAAACTTGTTGAATGACAGCATTCCATTGTCTATCAGCGATATGGTGTACTTACAAAGGCTAGATCTATCAAACAATCTTTTGTATGGAGAAATCCATGAAAAATGGAGGAATTTGCAAGAAATTCGAGTCATAGATCTATCGAGGAACAATCTATCCGGTAACATTCCTAATTCAATATGTTCAATGCCTAATCTTTTTTGGTTAAAATTAAGCAGCAACAGTCTTTCTGGAGAACTCTCATCACTGAAAAACTGCACAAGCTTGAGTGTTCTTGATCTTGGCGGCAATGAGTTTTCAGGGAACATGCCACAATGGATTGGAGAGAGCTTGTTATCACTAGTTGTGCTAAGTATCCGAGCCAACATGTTTTATGGAAATATTCCTGAAAAACTTTGTCATCTTTATAATCTTCACATCTTGGACCTAGCAGATAACAATTTATCTGGATCCATCCCATCATGCCTGGACAATTTCAGTAGTTTGAGTTCTTGGACCCCTTACAGTCCATATTCACACTATTCTTACTGGAACTACGTGTTTATACCCCAGATGGTGCTGGTTGTAAAGGGATTGCCAATTATGTACACCCTCACACTTTATCTTGTTAAGGCTATTGATCTTTCAAGAAACAATCTCCGAGGAGATATCCCTGAAGAGATAACACATCTCTCAACATTGGGTAGCTTAAATTTATCTTGGAACCAATTGACAGGAAAAATACCAGATAGCATTGGAAGCTTAAAACAGTTGGAAGCTCTTGACCTCTCACAGAACAATCTTTCAGGTCCAATTCCTCTGAGCCTGACCTCTATAACCTCATTGAGCAAATTGAATGTGTCATATAACAACTTGTCTGGAAAATTCCATCAACCAACCAATTCCAAACGTTCAATGATCCATCCATTTATGAGGGTAACCCTGGACTTTGGGGGAGTCCATTGCAAACCCCGTGTCTGACTGTCAACAAAGGGAAAGTTGAAGGTTGTGAGGCCAAAGATTACGACAACGATGAGGATGACACATTACCATATTACATTAGCTTGGTACTAGGATTCGGGATTGGATTTTGGGTAGTATTTGGCAGTTTGGTAATGAAGAGGTCCTGGAGACATGCCTACTTCAGATTCCTGGATAGAGTAGCGGATTGCTTATACATCTTCATTAAGCTGAACATGGCCCATTTACAAAGAATGATGAGCAAGGAGTGAAAAAGAAACTTCAAGCCAGTATAAAGGTATCTAGTCCTTTTATATTTCTCCTATTTGTGTTCCTCTTATTTCCAATGACCTTCTGTTTTGTAGTTGATGTAGGAGTTCCAATGGAAAAAGGTTGAAGTCATGGAAACTAATGGAAGGTGACTTCATGGCTTTTGGGTAACATCAAGTCTCTCCCCCCTTTCTTTCTCTCTCTCTCTCTCTCTCTCTCTCTCTAATATGTGTGTGTGCTTGTGTATGCATATATGTGTATGTATGTATATTTCAGTTTTGTTGTTGTTGTTAAGTTGTGCTTTGTGTTTACTGCAGAAAATGGGTCCATTAGAAAGATGAAACTTGGAAAAAAATAAGTTTACAGAGGAAATATTTAGTTATTTATTGTTATTGTGAAATAGAAGACTTTATTTTATGTATTAAGTTTTTGTTGTATGTATGATATGGTGTGATTTACATTAGAGAGTGCAACGTTTGGTCATGCATTGGGTTATTTGCCTTCTGGCTTTGGCCCGAATTATGATTACCTATTTTGTTTAAAGGGCACTAAATGTCAAAGCTTATATGCTCGGCTAGGCCAATCGCAATGCAGTTACATTATTCAAACATTTCAAAAAATCAAGGCTAGTAGATGAAGTGGTAAATCTATTACTATTAGCAAAGGGAGAGAGTGGAGCCCAATGTCCACTCTATGCAAAAAAATTTTGAATTAAGGGAGAGTAGGGGATGGCAATTTTCTGGGTTTTCCATGTAAAATTTCTACAATATCTTGTTTTCTTTTACCTAAACCACCAATAACTTACTCTCCAACTACAGTCATTTGCACATAGTCATTGTAGGTTTATCTTTGTCTTGTTCAAACTTCCCTATCTATCTCTCCCTCTTCTATCTAAATCATTTTGCTATCACGCTCATGGATGATGTATGTAGACAAAGAAAAAAAAAAGATTAGTGAGAATATCCATGTTTCTTACTTTCATCGCACTGCCCTGCTGCAACACACGCGTTTCCCCGTCCCCCCTGGCCGAGCACCACCTCCAACCTCACCCACCAACGTTGCCCCCAAATCACCAAGCTTGAAATTCTAGACCTAGAAAAATACTCCCCTTTATCAGTAATTCAAAAACTTATCTCGAATCAACCTACTTTGAAACTTCATTATACATACAGACAATTACTCCCCTTTCATATGAACACATTGTTTTCCTCTCTAATGATTAATGTGTAAAGGAATTCTTATATCTCATTGATTACCAAGAAATAAAATTGTGTTGCAATATGAACTACAATAGGGTCAACTATATATTAGAAGAAATCACCTCTATTATAAATGACCTGCCCTGGGCAAGATTTGTCCCAACATAAAGGAAGACAAAATGCTTCTAAGCATGTTAGGTGTGGCAACAAAACAATAGCTCGATCTCTGGTCTATTTGCCTCTAGTTCTCTTTCTAGAATCAGCAACATGATTAGATTTCTAGACAAGTTGTATACCAAACTTCCAGAAGAGAAAGTATAATTTTAACAGGCTAATGGATTCACAATAATATAGACACTTGGACTTCCAAGTACCGGTACTCAAATTCTCTTTTTGTTGTAACATATAGTTGATTTGACTTCCCATTTGATGCATTCATGTAAAAATGCTTCCTAATTTCATTGCTAAATCAGTTCTCGATCTCTCGCGCTTCTTGTGTAGTTTATTTTTTAGCCTACAACATGCCACCAACACTATTTTTTTCCTGTAGTGGTTTAAATGTTCTCCCAAATCCCAGCAACATATTTAAGAATTTCAATATGTTAATTCAGCAGAATGATTGCACTTTCTAATGATTTTAAGCATTGAATGCAGTTCAGATTGTTAGAAATAGAATTAGGACTTTTTGTATGGGATTTGGAAATAACTTGTAGTCTACAGATGGATTTGGGATATGGTGGGACTCTTCAGACTCATTTATTTTTTGGAGGGAAGAACTTCAAACAGAGTAAATTACACTTAAGACATAGTAAATTATTCTCCTCCTTTCATATTGTCTCTTAAACTATCTATTTTTTCATATTACATCTTGAACTATTGGTTTGAATGTCATATTGCCCCCAACCATTTACTTTTGTTCAATTTTTCGTCAAATCAAGATAAAAATGGATCCCGTAATGCTCAGAGATTTGATCCTCCCTTTTTCAGTTGTGCGAGCTTATATTTTTGTCATCATTTGTTATTATTGAGACAATGTGAAATTCAAATTAATAATTCAAAGTTTGAAGTGAGAAAATTAGTTGGCTAGGTGTTGGGTAGGGATGACAGTGGACTGGGTAAAAATGGGTATTTTTCCAAACTAGTCTCATTTGGATTGGGGATGGACCACATGTATTGGACAGTGGACGTATACGGAGATACCTGTATAAATTCGTGAGGAAATGAAGACGGAGATGGACTAACACTTACCCCCACCCCTCCCCGCTCTGCCCCGTTTTACCCGTTATTATTATTATTATTATTATTTTATACATATATATATATATATAGATACACACACACACACATACATGTTGTTGTGAATACAAATCTATGTATTATTGAATAATTTTATCTTTTGAAAATTATTTTGTTTGTTGATTTTTTTTCATGGTTTTGGCTTGTAAAAGTTTAGATTTTTGTGTTTTTATATTTTTTTTATGTTACATTATGTTATGTTATATTATGTTGTATTGCATGATATTGCGTTGAATTTACAAGGGAGACAAACTTTTAATTATATTATGTGGATTATATTGTAGACAGGTTTTAATTATATTATGTTGTAAATGAAAATTTTTTAATTATGTTATGATATTCTATAATTGTGTTATATTATTTAGAATGTTAAATTTATTTAGAATTTTAGATTATGTTAGCTTGAGCTTGGGCGGGTAAGGTGGGTGGGGGTGGGGGTGGGGGTGGGGGTAGGGGTGGGGATGGGGGCGGAGGTGAAGGCAGGGACGGGGAGGAGGTGGGGATTACAAATTTACCCGAGGAGGGGGTGGGGGATGAAAGTTATACCCTTTAGCGGGGGTGGACCGGAGATAAACAAAATTTTTTTAAGCGGGTACGAGAATAAAAATTAGACCCCCTACCCCCGTTTTGGTCCACTGTCATCCCTAATGTTGGAAAAAATTTTGAATATTTTGTCGAACACGATTTCACTCATATAACGAGAAATTATACGAGTTTTATTAATATAGGTTAAACTCATTCTAGATTGTTTTAAGAAAACATATTTTCATTCCAACGAAGAATTACCACTCATTATTATTTACCCCATAAGTGTATTTTATTTGTAGTGGCAGCTAGACAGAGGTTGGTGAGATACAGGATCAACTCGATTCATAGTTCGGAGAGGTTAAATTATTTTTGGGGTAAGATCAACGGGTAGATGATTCATTGATATTGAATGGATAAAATGTTCATTATGTTTGAAATAGGAGAATAAAAATGTGAATTTGGTACGGATTTAAGATCCACTTGATTGTGGGAGAGTTGTGACTACACTTATCTGAACTAGACTATGTATGTATTTGAAAAGGAATCAAGTCAACCGTAATTATTGAGGTTTTAGAATTTATTTAGGGGTGCGACTGTGCCCCGTGTATATGTTGGACTGTCTATGTATTCAAAAATAGAATTAAGTTTGACGTGGTTCGTGAGGTTTTAGAATTTATTTGAAGTTGATTTAGGCTTGCGACTGTACCCAATATAGCTAGACTGCTTACGTATCCAAAAATGGAATCAAGTCTGTCATAGTTCATGAAACGAATTTTAAATTGCGATGGTGCCCAATGTAGCTAGACTGCTTACGTATCCAAAAATAGAATCAAGTCGGACGTAATTCGAAGAATGATTTTGAATTTGAGTGGGGTTTTAAATGACTGAATGACCTATTTAATTTAGAATTTTACTAGAGTTGAAATGGGTGAATGACTCATTTGATTTGATATGGGTGTAATACCCATTATGATTTGAATGAAGTTATATTTGACAACTTTGATTTGTGTGAATTTTAAGATTCATATAAATTATGAGTAAAGATAGAATTGAATTATATGTATTATGTGAGCTAGAAACTCAACTTTATTAAGAGTCCAAGGCTCTTTTAATAAAGGTCATTGTGGAGTTTTAAACTCCGAAAATGAGGAAAGAGTTAGAAACTCTTTAATTTGACTTTTTTGCACTATTTAATTTGTATGAGTTCAAAACTCCAAAAATTGTGAATTATTTAAATAATTAAATTATTGTAACATTTTCCGAAAAGGATCGAAGATTCCCGGTTGCATTGTCATGCTCTTTTAAAAGAATACAAGATTTTGGGTTATTACGCGCTATCGGAGGAGATCTAAAAAACTCCTTTGGTTTACATCTTGGTCAATACAAGTTAAGAGCTCCCCTAATCTATAACTTGTTTGTGCACTTTGGTGGGAATTAGAAACTCATTTGACTTATGGCTTGGAAGGAACTCTAAAAAATCCTAGCCCCAAATTGGCCACACAGCAGTTTTGAATTGCCGCAATTGCTTTCGAAGTTTTTCTTTTTAACCCACTTCTTTCTTTGATGTGCATGTGAAGGAGCTAAAGACTCCAAATATATTTAAAAAGAGTTGGAAACCCTCTCTGGACCATTGCTTCTGTAAAGGAGTCAAAGACTCCGAATTGAATTTAAAATTTTCTCGACCAATGGACAGCTTGGACCCAGAGGAGTTAAAGACTCTTTAGTGTGATTTTCATTTGCTTTCAATAGATTTCAAACACTTACGGAGGAAAAGGCTCCAAAATTTTTTAGGAGTTAGAAACCTCAATTTTTTTAAGAGTTAGAAACTTCATTAATTTATGACTTCAAAAAAATTTGTAACAAGTGAAATAGGGTGACATCCTTTACAGATTTTCTTGTGCAAGCAGTGTTTTGTGCAGTGGCACCATGATTTTGGAAGGGTGCAAGTCTCTTAGCGGCTAAATTTTTGAAGAGTCTAAAACTCTTAGCATTGGGCAAGAAGAATTTTGGGACTCCATTGGTGTTGTGGGAATTAAAAATTTCATTAGTCCGTTTTGCAACAAACTCTTTCTAGAGTTAGAGACTCCACATAAGAATGTATTCACTTTGGTTATTTTAAGGGGAGCCAAAGACTTCGTGGCTTAACAAAAAATTCAAAGACTTTTGATAGTACTAAGATGAGTTTAAAACTTGTGAGATATTTTTTCTTTGTGCTACGAACTTAAAGAGTTAGAAACTCTCACGATTTATGACTTCAAAAGTTGTTCGAGATTGCCAGAATACATTGATTTTTAAAGAGTCTAAGGCTTTTAACAGTATCTCAAAAGGACAATAGGCGTCAACGGCCTTTAACTAAAAGCTCCAAAATTAAGAGTCCACAAGTTTATCCCTGCACCTTTCTTGAATTTCTTGTTACTGATTTTATACAACAAATAAGGTTAGTAACAAATTAAAGTAGGATGGGAGGGAGTTTGAAACTCTCATTAGATTTGAAGCCTCGATTTGTCTCCATATAGCTACAAAACTCATGTAACGTAAACTGAATTTGGGCAGTAACTAAGGCGATTTTCTATTGGATTTTTTGTGAATTTAGTGGTGTTCGCTGAGGAACTAAGAAAATATGACCGGTATGAGAAAAGCTTGAAGCTCTTGCTAATTTCTCAAAAGCATATGAGGCTCTTGGGGTAGTTGTGTCGCAATGCACCGAAGGAGTTAAAAACTCCTATAATCCGCAACTTGGAAGGATCTGTATCGCCGAAATTGCTTCGGATTGTTATGGTTATTCACTGAGTTACTGCCATCAAAGATTGAAAAGACTAAATCGACAAGGAAGAAAGTAAATAGATTTTGTTTACCTGTACACAAGCTTTAGAAATTTTTTGGCTACCTTCTTTCTTTTCCAAATCTCTCTCTACCAAAATTTCTTCTTCCTTTGTTAATCGTCTAAACTTTGTCCTCCTTTTTTCTCTTTCTTGCCACCCATTGCCTTCCTCTTTAAATAGAGGAGTTGCATGCATAGACATAGTGGACTAGGTGCTAAATTACATGGGTTTAGTGGCGTCCACATGTTCTGCCAACTTCTTTAACTTCCCCTACTTCATTCTAGCTAGTGGGTCCTTTGCTAACCCCCATTATTTGCTAGGTGGGTTATCTATTGGAATTTGCAGGTGTATATAATTCATATACAGAACATCAAGTGAATAACGGTTGAGAATTTTGTGGCCATTGTTTCGAGTACAACTCCTATTCCTGATCTTTTCTTTTTTTAAAAACTTGGACCAACATCCAATTCTCAAAACTCACAAGAAACATATTTTTATTTAGAATGAGTCAAATTAATATTTAGATTTTGAAATTTGAGCTTAACGGGTCGAGATGTGGATGAATAATTTGAGCAAACCACACGTTGAGCATGCACTCGTCATTAACCTTCTCAAAATAAAAATTTGCACAGATTTTTTTTGATTTTAGTTTCGGTTTCAATTCATTTTTTGGTTCGTTGGTGTGTGTTCGACAAAGGGATGGAGTAAAGAAGGGTATTAAAGTCTTTATGTTCAATTCTGTTAATTTGGACGGATTTTTTAACTATGCACTTTAGTCCACTAGAGGGTTCTGTGGAGGTTTTTAAACTTTAAGGGACGTAAAATGAATTTGGGTATAGCAAAAAGAGATAAAGTGGAGTTTGCACTTTTTTTTTTATTAAACTAAAGCCCCTAAAATGTGATGTTAGAAATCGAAGCCTCCCGAATAGGAAGGCCAGCTGTGGCATACTATGATGTTGCAATGTTTGTACCAAACCCCCTAAAGCAAAATAAGCACAATGGGAGTGCTGCATATGCAGAACAAGGTGCTCTGCTAAAACATGGAAAACCCGTAGATGAGTACGCTCTGTATGGATTGTACTCCCGAAACAAAGGCTTAAGTGTAACTCTAATCAGTTCAGGTTTTATGAGAAAGAAATACTGAATTTTATGGATGGGTGCTGAAAGGAGGCAAACTGAAATGCTAAGAGCTATCTATTTAACAAATCACCAATAGTATTCACTAAAAATAATGTCCAACAAACTATAATCTATACAATACTGAAGTTTCAAAGTAATGTGTCACCTGCTTCTGTGTTTCTGGGTGAGTGGCGGAACTCTTATGAGATTGAATTTTGTAAGTTTCAACGCAACCATTTAGGCAGTAATCCATTGGTTGGACTTGGATTCATGATAATCTGATACATCTCTATAATCTGACACTAGCAAAAGTCATTTGACTGGCTTTAACTATAGCTGTATCCTATTGTTCGGCTAACATGATCTCGATAAACACTTTATAATTTGCCACAAAGGAGAAATATTATCATGTTAAAGAATGTAATATTCAGCCAAGAGTTTCTAAATCTTTATTTCCAAGTATGTCATCCCCGGCTGCAGAAGGACAATGCAAATGGAACAAACTTACCCAAGTCCTTCTTTGGACCAAGCTGCTTCATAGACTCCACCTGCAGTTTGAAAAGCCATTTCTACCATGCCTTCAAGAATCATAGCTGCAGCAACCCCATATATAACACCAGCCCATATCTCTTTGTCTGAATGCACGAGATGTCAGGTTCTCCACTGGGCAGCATCCCATTCAAAGCCCCAAGTCTCCCATCCTTCACCTTCATGACATTGAAACTAAAAACCTCCTCGAGTGCTACTTTTGCTTTCTCTTCATCAACAATGGGTAAAAGACTACATGCTCGGGCATACCTATAAAGTATCCAGGTAATTAGCATAGATTTACAAGAAAATAAATCTCTTCTAACCCCTGATTTAAATATAAATACAAACTGAAATGTCCACAATGCATACTCATACAGCCCAGTTTATACTCTTTCTCTGTACATATGTATCACACACATAAATGATAAAAGAAAGACGTGAAATCGTAGGCCGACTCCTCTCACGTATGCTTGTCAGTATTGTGTACATGCGAAAGTACCCCTAGCACGTATACTCCATACAACCAACTCTCTCTGCTTATGTTATGTAAGGGGGAACATACATACATTTTGTATGTGTTAGCGGTAGATCCAAGGATACTATAAGCAGCCAATGATGAAAAGAAGACATTAATAATTAGCATTTTGAAGGTGCTTTGCCTTTTTCTGTGGTAAATTACTTTTTTCCATGCTTTTGAAAGCAAAAGAATATAATAAGGCAAACTTTGTTTCTAAGATCATGATAAGTACTTCAAATATGCTAACTAAATGTTCAAAACATGTAACAGAAGCTCCTTTAATTTTCATGTCATTGTCTTACAGAATGATCTGGATCCAGATGATATTAAGAAATACAGAACAAGCTACTGCTACTGCGACATACCATTTTCCAGCCAACTGATCAGCTTGAATAGATGTACTTGTGCTACTACCACTGTTGTCGTAGTTAAAATAAGAACCATTCCACAACCTATCATATACCTTCTTTGCCATCTGAAATTTAAACCAAAAATAATCTACAGAACCATTGTCACCAACTTCACGAGCCATAGCAGAAGCAGCCTGCAAGGCTGCCCCCCACAATAGGCACTAACACCAGAGGCAGACCATGTATCATATGTCTGATCGGGGAACACTTCATTTTCTATCATCCCATCCCCATCCACATCAAATTGTTCCATATAAGCCATTGCAGTATAAACTGAGGGCCAAACAGCTCGCGCAAACTGTCTGTCACCTGTGGCAACCACATCCCTGTAAACTTGCAGAACAACTTTTGGATTCAAATCTTTCCACCTATCTGTGTTGTAAAGTTTATAATAGTTTAATTCAAACCATGGATCATTCATTCCAATATCATGAGGAACAGCACCAAGAACTTTTCTTGAGACTAGACTTCCATCATGCAGAAGTGTCATCTTACTAGGATCATGCATCATCACTGCTGCAGCATAGTCCCTTTGGATGCTAAATTCCAGTTTTGGGAATAGCATGATTAAGGAAAAAGATGCATAGAAATGAACATCATAGGTGTTACCCATGTGATATTCAATCCCTTTCAGACAAAGGAATTGTCCAATGTTTTCCTCCCCCTTTTGCAGCAAGTTTGTTCCAAAAGCGGAAGTTACTGGTGCTGAAGTATGAATCTCCTGAAGTACCGAAGCCATCCTTCCAAGAATGTCAACAGCAGTGTCATTGTCGTTGGATGTATTGATGCTATTTTTAAGATTTGACTTGGACCAATCGAGGGAAAACTTTGTTTCACCAATGATTGATAAACTATGCAATGGAGGTGATCCATCTAGAAAAAGGAGGAAAGATGAACTCAGATTCGCTTAATCTGGCCAAAGGCGAACAACAAAGTTTCGTGTTTCCTCAAATACCTGTCCAAATTGTTCCCCCGGCATTAAGATAGTACAGCTCATTGAAAAGCGTGATTGGGTATCTGCAGAAGTATTGAAAAGTTAAAATTTGATTGTTTACAAGTAAGAAAATGAACATCCAAGCTCACCATTCAGGAAGCCTCTTGTCTTCAAGTATAGGTCTTTGCCATGCAGCTATCTGGGACTCCCATTGGCCATGCTCTTTAAGTATTCAAAAATAAAAATAAGGACTTGAATTTGAAACTAAAACTGTCAAGAAATATAAATTTAAGAGAGGTTTATGTAAATTCATTGAATCAAAAGGCCAAGAATCAAATATTGGATGGGAGTCTTGTATTATTATACAGAGAACATCTCACAAATATTAAAAAAAATTATGTAGGCATAAATATTATTTTTAAATGTGAAAAGAGTTATGATCTATTGAGGAGTTTTTGAAGATTTTTTAAACAATTTATTGAAAATTATAATGATGCATATATTTTTTAAGGGTACCGTAATCAATTAAAAAATCTTATAGGTTTTTTTTTTATATTTATAGATAGAGAATAGAGAATTAAAAGAGATGTTATGGGATAATTTGGAGATTTAAATACATAAGGATATTATTGTAATTTAGATATTTAACTATAGAACGATAGTGTGGTATTTAAAGTTCTTTATTAGTGTAATTTAGATATTTAACATTAGGCGTCTAATTCTTTACTTTTTTTCCAATCTTCTTTTTTCATACATTCATATATGAAATTCCTACGTTATTTTTGGTGTCTATCTAGAATGCCTGGGTGGATTACACTTGTGATTTTGCATTGAGAATCAATTGCAGGCGATTTTTTTTTTTTTTTTAAAAACATTGCTTTATTAATCGAAGTTTTGATTCAAAGAGAATAGAAAGCGGTTTGAAGCACTAGACGATTGCGCACTTAGGTGTGGATGAGTCAGTGGTGAAGAGGAATCTGGGCATTTCAAGTATCTCATCGTTATTATGATTCTTTGTTACACAAGTATGATTGATTATGAGTACTATTTTAGTTTTAATTATTTTCCTTGTGCGGATAAAACATCTAATTTTATCAAACACCATATAGAATTCACTAGAAGGTTGCCCCTTAATGGGCACGACATAACTTGCAATGACCACCATTCAGGGCGGCTCAATACAATTGAAGGCATAAAGCAACCAATATTAAATAGGTCTTTTAGTTTTAAAAAAATAATTTAAATCTTTTTTTTTTTGCCTTTTGAAATGAAATTTTTTTTTATTAAGTTTGGCTAACATATTTTTTTGATTGACTGAATAATTAATTCGCTTAGCTTTTCTTATATATAGTCGATCTTATAGAGAATTTTATTATTTTTAATCGTGAAAATCTTTGATATGTAAAAAAAAATGTTACAACATGTCAATAATAATCAGTAAAAAAAATACATTCAAAAAAGAATATATTATTTTTATATAATTCAGTATTTCAAGTTGAATGTTTTCTTTTGTTTATAAAAGTTTTGTTAAAATATTTTAGTCTAAAAACTAACCTAATCCATTGATAGTAGAGAAACATTTGAAAATTTTTCATATTATATTTTCAAATTAAATAAAAAAAATCACAATTTTTTAACTTCAAATTACTCAGTACATTATGTTATCTCTTCATTGATATTTATATTAATTTTTTTCTCTTCAAATTGTTAGTTATTAATGAAATATAAGTTTGGTTGGTTTAAAATGAGATAGAGAAATTAATTTTTATTGTACATTTTGAAAGAGAGTGATATGTTTAATTTGAATGAAACTTGTAGATTTTTTTTTCAGATAAACATATTTGTTTTAATTTCAAATATTATTGTGTGGCTAATGAGTTAGACTCTTTTTTTTTTAATGAGTTAGATTCTTAGATCCAACTCTGTTTAGCATTTCTTAGTTGGTTAGGACTTTTTAGTAGTTAAAACTTGATGGGTTCTTTCGAAGAAATCACTAGTTTTCACTGAAACCCTAGACGAGAAAGAAAAAAAAAAAAGACACATGCATTGTATCACTAGAACCACGACCTACAATATTCTCTCTTTTGGCAAAGAGCGAGAAGGTTAGCAGTGTTGCTATGAACTCAGGTTTGATAGTCAGGCTCTCTGATCTAGTTATAATTCTACTTCAATTGATTAAACATTTCCTTATGAATCACCATTACACAACCATTACTGGCGGTGGTAGCACCACCCTACCGCCACCTTTACTTTATATTCTGTACTCTCCTTCAAAGAATAGCTACTGTCAACACATTCCAGCATCATTGTTGCTCAGGAACAAACATTATGTGTGTGCCTAATTGGTCAAGATTGCACTGAAAACTCCAAACATGGATAGCCATCTCATGAACTGTATGTGAGTCATCTAACCAAAGAATTTTATTGTCAATGAATTTCTTTGTGCTAGTTGGAAAAATCTCAAGGTGCATGGGTTGGTTTAGTGGTCAAACAAGAGGTGATTTGAAAATCCGTACGAGTTGAGTTCAACTCCCCGGCCTCATAAAAATATTGGTTAACTAATACGTGTAATTTACAGATAATCAGGAAAATCCAAAAATTACATTATTACCATACTTCCAAAGAATGTGTAGTTGACATGATTTCCATTGCGAAAAAATCCCTCAATTACTTGAAACAAAAGAATCTAATGGTAAAAGAAAAGTGACATTGATAGCAAGATTTCTGAGCCTTTTCTCCTCCAAAAGTCCTAGATCTAGCTTCTTATTCGATTGTGGTCCATCCAAATATTCTAGTAAGCAAATGCCTTCGAAAGCAAGGCACTTGACTTGTGTACAGGTGGACAACTTGGCTTTTGACCTTGACTTACAAGACTTTCTGTGTGCCATTTGTCACACTCCACCTGGATCACACAGGGTGAGGGACGGATTAGTCATCAAAGTCTTAATCAATCAATCATATATAATAAATATAAAATATAGTGAAAAACAAATAACAAAGTGATCTAATCCACTGATTTAATGAATATCAGAAGAATAAACTAAATATCACCAACATAGTGTATCGGTATCGTCTCGGAATGAGTCAAGTTAAATACAACTTGACCGACTTATATCAGTATCGACCGATATTTTGAACCATGATTTTAAGTGTGGACAATTCCAGTCTCACTATTTTTGTTTTTGTGTTTTTTTTTTTCCACAAGGGATTGGACCATTCCCACTGTTTGGAATTGCTTGAACTTCCATTTTCCGTGATTTTTGCTTTTGTTCTCAAACAGTCATCACCTTATCATTGAAGGTTGTATATAATGAGTTTCTTTCCATGCATCTAACAAACTCAACCCAACTAGCCTTGGAAGAACATAACCTGGAAAAATACCCACTGAACTTGTCATATTGAAGCAAGGATGGCTACTTGGGGTGCCCTCTTTCAGTTTTTTATCATTCTGTCTTTCCCACTGTTTTCTAAATCTATGTACCTTGAAGAATCCAATGAACTGAAAACTGATGCTGGTGATCTTAACCTGAGGTGTATTGACATTGAACGGTATGCGCTCCTTCAGTTCAGAGAAGGCCTGATCGATCCTTTGGGTCATCTTGCTTCTTGGGTTGGCAAAGATTGTTGTAGATGGAAGGGTGTTCACTGCAGCAACCAAACTGACCATGTTGTAAAGCTTGACCTCAGAGATAAAGGTGATTGTTTCATGAAAAGAATTCAATCTGCAGCGGCTTATTACAACAACTCATCATGTTTGGGTGGTAAGATAAGTCCTTCTTTGCTTGACTTGAAATATCTGAAAGTACTAGGACCTAAGCATGAATGATTTCCAAGGAATTCCAATCCCAGATTTCTTCGGTTCATTTGAGAGAATGCGTTATCTCAATCTCTCATATGCACATTTTTCTGGGATTGTTCCTCCTCACCTTGGAAATCTCTCAAATTTGCATTATCTTGATCTCTTCGCATATCCAAATCCCAATGAAGTCATTGGAAGTAGCTGGGTCTCAGACTTAAATTGGGTCTCTGGACTCACTTCTTTGAAATACCTGCACCTAGGAGGCCACGACCTTAGTTTGGAAACTAATTGGCTGCAGACTCTAAGTACGCTTCCTTCCCTTTCTGAATTGCACTTGTTCGACTGTGCACTGCAAAACATCTCTCCCTCTCCACCAAATTTGAATTTCACTTCCCTTTCGGTCCTTGATCTATCTTATAACCATTTTAACTCTCTCCCTCAATGGTTGTTCAATATCAGTTCCCTTGCCGAACTTGAACTTTCTTCTTGTTATATGAAACCCTCCATTTCAAAAGCTGCTTGGGAAGATTTGTGTCATTTGCAGGTCTTAGATCTTTCCAACAATGAAATCAGTGGCGACATAAGTGATTTAATAGGGGATCTGTCTCGATGCAGTAATCATAGCATAGAGAAGTTAAGTTCGTGGCATAATCAATTGAGGGGACAGCTGCCTGAGTCATTTGGGTTCCTTAAAAATCTAAGGGACCTTCGTCTGGATGAAAACTTGATCACAGGTCCAATCCCGGAATCTATTGGAAAGTTGTCTAAGCTGAACAATTTAGGCCTCGTCGGGAACCAGTTGAATGGAACAATCCCGGAAAGTGTTGGAAAACTCACACAGCTAGCTAAATTGCGCCTCTATAAAAATTATTGGGGAGGTGTCCAATCCCAAAAGCATTTGGAAGGCCTCAAGAAACTGGAATATTTTTCCATATCATCTTCAAATAAAGCGTTTTCTATCAATTTGAGTGATGAATGGGTTCCACCTTTTAGTCTAAGATTCATTGAAATCGACAGCTACCCCTTGGGTCCAAAATTTCCAACATGGCTTAAAACTCAGAAACAACTTCATGCTATTGCCCTCACAATGTTTCTATTTCAGGCACCATACCCCATTGGCTCAGGAAATTATGTCCACAGATTCAACGGTTAGATCTTTCTTATAACCAATTAAGTGGAATGCTTCCCGATTCATTAGCATTTTCGGGGGATACAACAGTGATAGTCGACTTCAGTTTCAACCGCTTAAGCGGTCAGGTTCCCCTTTGGCCTAATGTGGCACGTCTGAATTTGGCGAATAATTTGTTTTCAGGATCGATACCCACAAACATTGGCCAAGTGATGTGGCGACTAGAAATTTTAGATCTTTCTGGAAACTCTTTGAATGACAGCATTCCATTGTCTATCAGCGATATGAAGTACTTACAAAGGCTAGACCTATCAAACAATCTTTTGTATGGAGAAATCCATGAAAAATGAAGGAATTTGCAAGAAATTCGAGTCATAGATCTATCGAGGAACAATCTATCTGGTAATATTCCCAATTCAATATGTTCAATGCCTAATCTTTTTTGGTTAAAATTAAGCAACAACAGTCTTTCTGGAGAACTCTCATCACTAAAAAACTGCACAAGCATGAAAACTCTTGATCTTGGAGGCAATAAGTTTTCAGGGAACATACCACCATGGATTGGAGAGAGCTTGTTGTCACTAGTTGTGCTAAGTATCCGAGCCAACATGTTTTATGGAAATATTCCTCAAAAACTTTGTCATCTTTATAATCTTCACATCTTGGACCTAGCAGATAACAATTTATCCAGATCCATCCCATCATGCCTGGGCAATTTGAGTGGTTTGAGTTCTTCAACCCCTTACAGTCCATATTCACACTATCCTTACTGGAACTACGCATTTATACCCCAGATGGTGCTGGTTGTAAAGGGATTGCCAACGACGTATACTCTCACACTTTATCTTCTTAGGATTATTGATCTTTCAAGAAACAATCTCCGAGGAGATATCCCTTAAGAGATAACACAGCTCTCAACTTTTGGTCACTTAAATTTATCTTGGAACCAATTGACAGGAAAAATACCAGATAGCATTGGAAGCTTAAAACAGTTGGAAGCTCTTGACCTCTCACACAACAATCTTTCAGGTCCAATTCCTCTGAGTCAGGCCTCTATAACCTCATTGAACAAATTGAATGTGTCATATAACAACTTGTCTGGAAAAATTCCATCAACCAACCAGTTCCAAACATTCAATGATCCATCCATTTATGAGGGTAACCCTGGACTTTGGGGGAGTCCATTGCAAACCCCGTGCCTGACTGTCAAAAATGGGAAAGTTGAAGGTTGTGATGCCAAAGATGACAACAACGATGAGGATGATACATTACCATTTTACATTAGCATGGTATTGGGATTCGGGATGGGATTTTGGGTAGTATTTGGCAGTTTGGTAATGAAAAGGTCCTGGAGACATGCCTACTTCAGATTCCTGGATAGAGTAGCGGATTGCTTATACATCTTCATTAAGCTGAACATGGCCCGTTTACAAAGAATGATGAGCAAGGAGTGAAAAAGAAACTTCAAGCCAATATAAAGGTATCTAGTGCTTTTATATTTCTCCTATTTGTGTTCCTCTTATTTCCAATGACCTTCTGTTTTGTAGTTGATGTTGGAGTTCCAATGGAAAAAGGTTGAAGTCATGGAAACTAATGGAAGGTGACTTCATGGCTTTTGGGTAACATCAAGTCTCTCCCCCCTTTCTCTCTCTCTCTCTCTCTCTCTCTCTCTCTCTAATATGTGTGTGTGCGTGTGTATGCATATATGTGTATGTATGTATATTTCAGTTTTGTTGTTGTTGCTAAGTTGTGCTTTGTGTTTACTGCAGAGAATGGGTCCATTAGAAGGATGAAGCTTGGAAAAAATTGCGAGTTTACAAAAGAAATATTTAACTATTTATTGTTATCGTGAAATACAAGACTTTGTTTTATGTACTAAGTTTTTGTTGTATGTATGATATGGTGTGAAATACATTAGGGAGTGCAACTTTTGGTCATGCATTGGGTTGTTTGCCCTCTGGCTTTGGCCCAAATTATGATTACTTATTTTGTTTAAAGGGCACTAAATGTCAAAGCTTCTATGCTCGGCTAGGCCAATCGCAATGTAGTTACGTTATTCAAACATTTCAAAAAATCAGGGCTAGCAGATGAAATTGGTAAATCTATTACTATTAGCAAAGGGAGAGAGTGAAGCCAGTGTCCACTCTACGCAAACATTTTTTGAATTAAGGGAGAGTAGGGGATGGCAATTTTCTAGGTTCTTCATGTAAAATTTCTATAATATCTTGTTTTCTTTTACCTGAACCACTATTAACTTGCTCTCCAACTGCAGTCATTTCCACGTAGTCATTGTAGGTTTATTTTGTCTTGTTCAAGCTTCCCTATCTATCTCTCCCTCTTCTATCTAAATCATTTTGCTATCACGCTCATGGATGATGTATGTAGAACAATCTTGTTGACTTAACATAAAGAAAAAAAGATTAGTGAGAATATTCATGTTTCTTACTTTCATCGCATTGCCTTATTGCAACACACGCGTTTCCCCTTCCCCCTTGGCCGAGCACCACCTCCAACATCACCCACCAACGTTGCCCCCAAATCACTAGGCCTAACATTCTAGACCTAGAAAAAAAACTCCCCTTCATCAGCAATTCAAAAACCTATCTCGAATCAACCTACTATGAAACTTCAATATACATACAGACAGTTACTCCCCTTTCATATGAACACATTGTTTTCCTCTCTAATGATTAATTTGTAAAGGAATTCTTATATCTCATTGATTACCAAGAAAGAAAATTTTGTTACAATATGAACTACAATAGGGTCAACCATATATCATAAGAAATCACCTCTATTATAAATTACCTGCCCTGGGCAAGACTTGTCCCGAAATAAAGGAAGATAGAATGTTTCTAAGCATGTTAGGTGCGACAACAAAACAATAGCTCGATCTCTGGTCTGTTTGCCTCTAGTTCTCTTTCTAGATTCAGCAACATGACTAGATTTCTAGACAAGTTGTATACCAAACTTCCAGAACATAAAGTATAATTTTAACAGGCTAATGGATTCACAATAATACAAACTCCTGGACTTCCACGTAAAGGTACTCAAATTCTTTTTTTGCTGTAACATATGGTTGATCTGACTTCCCATTTGATGCATCCATGTAAAAATGCTTCCTGATTTTATTGCTAAATCAATTTTCGATCTCTCGTGCTTCCTGTGTAGTTTATTTTTTAGCCTGCAACATTCCACCAAAACTATTTTTTCCCTATGGTGGTTTGAATGTTCTCCCCAATCCCAGCAACATATTTAGGAATTTCAATATATTAGTTCAGCAGAATGATCGCACCTTCTGATGATTTTAAGTGTTGAATGCAGTTCAGATTGTGAGACCTAGTGACAATAGAATAGGGACTTTTTCGTTTGGGATTTGAAAATAACTTGTAGTCTACAGATAGGGTTGGGATATTGTGTTGTTCAATTTTTCGTCAAATCAGGATAAAAATGGAATCTCGTAATGCTCAGATATGTGACCCTCCCTTTTTCAGTTGTGCGAGCTTATATTTTTGTCCTCATTTGTCATTATTTAGACAATGTGAAATTCAAATTAATAATTCAAAATTTGAAGTGATAAAATTAGTTGGCTGAGTGTTGGGAAAAAATTTGGATATTTTGTCGAACACGACTTCACTCATATAACGAGGAATTATATGAGTTTTATTAATGTAGGTTTGACCCATTCTAGATAATATATATTCATTATTTGTAATCTCTTGTTTCAAGAGAACACCCTTTGATTTTAACGATAAATTACCACACGTTTTTATTTACCCCATAAGAGTATTTTATTTGTAGTGGCGGCTACTAATGTTGCTGACTTACCCATTAACAGGATCAAGTCAATTCATTGTTTGAAGATGTTAAATTTTTTGGGGTAAAATCGACGGATAGATGACTCACTGATATTGAATAGATAAAAAGTCTATTATGTTTGAAATAGGGGAACGAAAATTTGAATGTGGTGCGGATTTAAGACCCACTTGATTGTGGGGGAGTTGTGACTACATCTACTTGAACTATATTGCGTACGTATCTGAAAGTGAATCAAGTCAATTGTAATTATTGAGGTTTTTGAATTTATTTAGGGATGCGATTGTGCCTAGTGTATGTTGGATTGCCTACATATCCAAAAATAGAATTAAGTTTGACGTAGTTCGTGCGGCTTTGGAATTTATTTGAAATTGATTTAGATTTACAACTGTACCCAAGATAGATGTTGAATTGTCTATGTATCTAACAAATGGAATCAAGTCTATCGTAGTTCATGAAAAGAATTTTAAATTGTTATGGTGCCCAAGGTAGATGCTAGACTGCCTATGTATTCAAAAATAGAATCAAGTCAGGCGTAATTCAAAAAATAATTTTGAATTTGAGTGGGGTTTTAAATTACTGAAAGATCCATTTAATTTAGAATTTTATTTTATTTGAGTTGAAATGGGTGAATGACCCATTTGATTTGGTATGGGTGTAATACCCATTATGATTTGAATGAAGTTATATTTGACAACTTTGATTTGTGTGAATTTTACATAAATTATGAGTGAAGATGGAATTAATTCTATGTATTATGTGATTTAAAAACTCAAAAATTTATTAAGAGTCCAAAGCTCTTTCAATAAAGGTCATTGCGGAGTTTTAAACTCTGAAAATGAGTAAGAGTTAGAAACCCTTTAATTTGACTTTTTTGCACTATTTAATTTGTATGAGTTTAAAACTCAAAAAATAGAGAATAATTTAACTAGTTAAATTATTATAACATTTTTCAAAAAGGGTCGAAGATTCACTATTGCATTGTCATGCTCTTTTAAAAGAATACCAGATTTTGGGTTATTGTGTGTTATCGGAGGAGATGAAAAAAACTCTTTTAGTTTACATCTTGGTCAGTACAAGTTATGAACTCCCCTAATCTATAACTTGTTTGCGCACACCTTGATAGGAATTAGAAACTCATTTGACTTATGGCTTGGAAGGAACTCTAGAAAATCCAAGCCCCAAATCAGCGTCACAACGGTTTTGAATTGCCGCAATTATTTTTGAAGTTTTTCTTTTTAACCCACTTCTTTCTTTGAGGAGCATATGAAGGAGCTAAAGACTCCAAATATATTTAAAAAGAGTTGGAAACTCTCTTTGAACCATTACTTCTGTAAAGGAGTCGAAGTCTCCGAATTGAATTTAAAATTTTCTCGAACAATGAACAGCTTGGGCTAGAGGAGTTAAAGACTCTTTGCTGTGATTTTCATTTGCTTTTGGAAGATCTTAAACACTTAAAGAGGCAAAGGCTCCAAAATTCTTTAGGAGTTAGAAACTACAATTTTCTTCGGAGTTTGAAACTTCATTAATTCATGACTTCAAAAAAAATTGTAACAAGTGAGAAGTAGAGTGACATCCTTGCAGATTTTCCTGTCTAAGCAGTATTTTGTGGAGTGACACCATGATTTTCGAAGGGTCCAACTCTCTTAGTGGCTGAATTTTTAAAGAGTCTAAAACTCTTAGCATTGGGCAAGAAGAAGTTCGGGACTCCGTTGGTGCTGTAGGTATTAAAAATGCCACTAGTCTGTTTTGCTACAAAATTTTTCTAGAGTTAGAAACTCCACATAATAATGCATTTACTCTGGTGACTCTTTTAAGGGGAGTTAAAGACTGTGACTTAACAAAAAGTCAAAGACTCTTAATAGTACTAAGACGAGTTTAAAACACATGATATTTTTGTTTTGTGTTGCAAACTTAAATAGTTGGAAACTCACGATTTTTGACTTTCAAAGTGGTTTGAGATTGCCGAAATAGATTGATTTTTAAAGAATCTAAGGCTCTTAACAGTATCTCAAAAGGACAATAGGCGTCGACAACCTTTGGCTAAAAACTCCAAAATTAAGAGACCACAAGTTGATCCCTGCACCCTTCTTGAATTTCTTGTTACTAATTTTATACAACAAATAAGGTTAGTAACAAATTAAAATAGGATGGGAGGGACTTTGAAACTCTCATTAGATTTGAAGTCTTGATTTGTCTCCATATTGCTACAAAACTCTAGTGACGCAGGTTGAATTTGGGCAGTAACTATGGCGATTTTCTGTTGGGTTTTTGTGAATTCAATAATGCTCGTCGAAGAATTGAGAAAATATGACCGGTCTGAGAAGAGCTTGAAGCTCTTGCTAATTTCTCAAAAACATATGAGGCTCTTGGGGTAGTTGCACCGCAATGCACGGAAGGAACTAAAAACTCCTATAATCTGCAACTTCGACGGATCAGTGTCGCCGAAATTGTTTCGAATTGTTATGGTTATTCACCGAGTTGCTGCCATCAAAGATTGAAAAGACTAAATCGACAAGGAAGATAGTAAACAGATTTTTTTACTTGAACACAAGATTTAGAACTTTTTTCGCTGCCTTCTTTCCTTTCCAAATCTCTCTCTGCCAAAATTTCTTCTTCCCTTTGTTAGTCATCTAAACTTTGTCCTTTTTTTTTCTTTCTTGCCACCCATTGCCTTCCTCTTTAAATAGAGGATTTCCATGCATAGACATAGTGGGTAAAAGTACTCAAATTTTTAATTGATCGCAATTTTCTACCCCACCTGACCCTTTCTTACCCTACTGAGCGGCTAGCCGCAAAAATCGAATAGGAATGCAAAAGAGTTTTTGATCTTTCGATTAAATCGAGTACGAGTACGAATACGAAATATCCATCAATTTTCGCATTCCTATCCTACCCTACCAGCAAAAAATATATTTAAATTTTTTATATTTTTTTTAGTAATTATAAAAGTATTTGTGTGGTATAATTTATATTATAACATTGTCATTGTTGTGGATGTTTGAGTTGCTAAAACATGAACTTGTTTTTTGTGTAGGTTATATAATTTGTGGTGAACTGGTGATCTATTGAAGCAGTTCTGATTATAATGTGTTTCATATGGTTTAAACTTAAGATAAATGTTATTGTATTTGTGTAATAATTATGATGGATTGATGTTCATGATTTCTTGTGTGTTATTGTAATTGTTGTTGTAGTTGTTTTAGATTTTAGTGTTATTGATTTATTGTGTTGTTAAATCGGTACATGTTATTTAATTGTATTGTTAAAATGATCCAAAAATTAATAATTATAAAAGTGTTTACCCGAATTCTTATCCGACTTCCAACTCGATTAATCGGATAGGAATACCACACTTGATCGAGTAGGGGAAGACAAAAAAAATTCTTTCGTAAAGTATCGGACAGGAAGACAGAAAACTATATTTCTTACTCATAGGGTAGGGTAAACCCCCCTAATAGTAGGCGAAGTGCCAAGTTACATGGGTTTAGTGGCCTCCGCATGTTCTGCCAGCTTCTTTAACTTCCCCCACTCCATTCTAGCTAGTGGGTCATTTACTAACCCCCATTATTTGCTAGGTTGCTAGGTGTGTTATCTCTTGGAATTTGTAGATGTATATAATTCATATACACAACATCATGTGAATAGCGGTTGAGAATTTTGTGGTCATTGTGTCGGCTACAACTCCTAGTTCCTGTTTCTTTTCTTTTTTTTTAATGTTTGAACCAACATCCAATTCTCAAAAGTCATAAGGAACATATTTTTATTTAGAATGAGTCAAATTAAGATTTGGGTTTTGAAAATGGAGCTTAAAGGGTCGAGTTGTGGATGAATAATTCGAGCAAACCACACGTCGAGCATGCACCTGTCATTGACCTTCTCAAAATAAAAATTTGCATCGAAAGTTAACAAGTGTTAAATTTCTTTGTCATTTAACAGTAGGCTAAGTGGAACGAGGGATATAGTTCAGAGGTTTAATTTTAATTTGTTCTTAAAAAAATTAGCATTATTTAGGTCAAGTGAGTAATTCACCCGTAAAAGACAACTGTATCTAATGCAATACAATCACTTCTATCATGATAATTTCATTAATGGTACAACTAAGGCGGGTGAACTAGTTCAATTTTTTATGTCAGTTCACTTAGTAGACTATTTTCTTTTTAATGGTTTTAATGACATTTGATAGGATTATAACATATTAATGTAATAGTTATTTTTCGTATTTGAAGGCACTAGGTAATAAAAAAATTGTCAATCATAATATATTTGTATTCACATTTAAAATTAAATTACAAACATAGATAAAAAAAAAAAAGAAATTTAAGTAGCAATTATAGTGGGATGAGTGGTGGTGAAAAACGGTGATGGTAGATGTGGTGGAAGTGGTTGACAGTGGTGGGGGCAATGACTAGTGGTGCAATGGTGTGGGTGACAATGGGTGATGGTGGCTGACGACGGTGGTGGGCAAGGATAGGTGGTAGTGGTTGTGGTAGAGATGATAGTGGGAGTGGGGGTGGTGGTGGGTGTGGGGGTGGGCGCAATGGTGATGGTGGGGTGGCGAGGATGATTTGCGATGTACAACTATCCGAAATTCGACAACGGTTTTGTCCTCGTCGGAGGCAGAGTCAGAGTTGAAGTCGGAGTCGGTGTAGGAATGGATGTCTAAAATCTGTTCCCAAAAAAATCTGACTATATATTATAAAAATATAAAAGCCCTATCTTAAATCTCCACCCAAACCCATTCTTAGCTCTCGCTGTCTCATTCTCTGTCTCTCTCCTCATCTCACTCATCGCTGGAGGAGGCTTCAACGTTGAACAGCCAACCCCCTCTACCTTCGCCGACAGTGGATTGTCCTCGTAAGCCATTCTCTATCTCTCACTCTATCGTGTTCTGAAAAGTCATCAACCACCCAAAACATAGAGAAAGAGTCCAGAAATCCAAATCGACGACAACAACTCTTCCGATTGAATCACAGATTTGAGGTCTCAGCACAGCCAATTGGATGTCCTCTTCAGTTAGTTTCAAACTTGTACATGTGTTTTGGACTTATAATTCTCACCATAGCATTGCTCGTTTCTTTAACGTCATTTTCGTTTCCTTTTCCTCCCCCCTAAACAACCCCTCTTTTTTTGGTTGAAACTGAAAACAACAACTTCATTCAAACTACAAGTCAATCAGTGGTAACAACCCCCATTAGCATCTTCCACAAATTAATCCAGCTCATAATGCATACTAGGAATCGTGCACACACAATACCCTTGTGTTGATCAAAATAGTTATGGAAGTAATTAGTAATTGAATACAATTAAAAAGAAAGTTATGTAATAATAATATAGTCATTTGTAGGTAGACACCACAAACACCCTCTCCCTTTATTAATGGTATAAATATAGCATCAAGTTGGGTAAATTACAATGAGCTCTATGGTTTTTAGACTGGTTCCCATAAACTATTTGCAAAGATGACTCGATGTTAGTATGACGATCAGCAAAGTGGCTTTTTAAGCATTGTTTGAAGTTTGGGTTGATAATGCTATAACACTCCTTCAAGGTGATCGAAAAGATTCCTATTCTATTTAATCCCACTTTTCAGAAAATAAGTCTGAGTCACTGGTTTCATTCGGGTTCACGTATAAGAAGAACTCAGAAATGCAGTTTTGCAATCCTCCTATTCTGGCAGTAAACACTCGCACCCAAAGAACTCTCTCTCTCACACACACACACAACACACGGACCCACAGATTTCGATTTTAATTTTGATTTTGGTTTCGGTTTCAATTCATGTTTTGGCAACAAAGGGATGGAGTAAAGAAGGGTATTAAAGTCTTTTTGTTCAATTCTGTTAATTTGGACGGATTTTTTAACTATGCACTTTAGTCCACTAGAGGGTTATGTGGAGGTTTTTAAACTTTAAGGGGTGTAAAATGAATTTGGGGTATAGCAAAAAGAGGTAAAGTGAAGTTTGCTCTTTTTTTTTTTTATTAAACTAAAGCCCCTAAAATGTGATAACTCGTAGTAAATTCCTCCTTCAGCCAAATATAATATTTAACAACTGGAACTACCTCACAAGCAATTGCTTCACCGTAAAAACTTTCTTGTCCTAAATAAGATAGTAACAAGTTTAGCAATTTGGCTGAATCAAAATTTCTGAAATGCATTCATCAACCAATTTGGCCATCTTGAAAATTCTAGATTTTTCTAGAAGCGCTCTCATATCCACATCCTTGTAATGAGGTGATAAATAGCCTGTAAAAGATTTCTAGAACCTTCCTCTTCTGGACGCTTCAGTAAACGAGCAACTCTTAAGAATCC
>CAUOFW020002460.1:0-48598 GCA_963454935.2 Ilex paraguariensis | reverse complement strand
TCTCTATCGGGAAATAGATGTTCAACGACCAGAAGCCACGTCCATCAATATGGGGAAAAATACTAATTACACTCATAAGGCCATCTCCAATGGTTACTCAAATTGAGTAAAAAGTTTGATTGACACTCAAATCTTTCAATAAATCGCCGCTTTTATCCCAAGAGCGCTTTTCTTTGATTTGTTTCCTCAAATAATTTCTTCCTTTTCCCTTTTCTTTCCCTCCAAAACATCTTTCCCTCAATTTTACCTTCCATCCAATGGAAAAACTTAAATTTTTAACCAAATATTTTTTGAAAAGAATCCCTATATTCTCCTAAGAGTATATTTTTTTTTATCCAAAACTTTTTTCTTCTTTTTTTTTTCCGTACTTCTTTCCCTCCAACATCTCTTTTTCATTTTAATTATCCCCTCACTTTCGAAGCTCCTTTATCACATTTTAACTTTTCCTATAGTATGAGAATATCATTCATTTTTTTGTGATGTCATTTCTTCTTTTTTAAAGTTAAAAAAAAAAATACATGACACTTTATTGTAAAGATTTAAATATGCGGATATCACAACAAAAGTCATGTTTTTGGCATTTACCAATAAGTTTGAAAAGAAAATAGAATAGAGAGATACATCAAGGAGGGTGAAGTATAACTATTGGATCTTTAAAGGAGAGTGAAATCTAATTATTGAAATTTGATCAAAGATTTGAGTCTCCTTCATTTCGTATGAGTTTGAGTAAAGGATTGGAGTTTGCTTGTAGGCTGTTTTTACTCATATTTAAATGTAAGTTGGGATTCGAGTAAGGATTGGAGATGCCCCAACACCTGCGCAATTCAGCAAATCTAGTCCCGTCACAGTAGTAAACAAAGACAAAGGAAACATGACTGGTATTCTAAGGGCGAAGTATAGCCCAAGAGCTTTAATGCAACCCACAAAAAACTCACAAGTAACACATGTAATAGTTACCTAATCCTGGGAGAGCATCCGCTCTTAGCACGCATTTGTATGAGTGCGTGTGTGGTGTAAGTGATTACCCGGAAAATAATAATTACACAAAGGTAGTCACAGAAGTAAAAATTATCAACAGGTATATAAATAAATAGGCAACAAAGACTGATCTGTAACATGGCAGTTGATAATCATCCAAAGACACTCATGTAGTCTATTGCAAAAGGCTGTGGAAAATCAACCTAATGGAAACACAATAAGAAAAGTAATCTCGGCCATAAAAGGATACATGGTTGAAAAACAAAAAGCAACAAAGATTGTAACCTACAATGAAACACTAGATGACCATCAACAAGAAAATCAAGCATTTCTAAGAAATTCATCCTTCATACAAGAACAAAATGAAGATACAATATTATGGTAAAGGTGATGATGTGAAATCAATAATGTTAGCAATAGCACCATGATAAAATATGTTCAAGATATTGAAGTTCAACTGCAGTTATTCTACACTATACTGATCCATACTATGTGAACAGAAATGTGATCGCCAAGCAAGAATTCAAAGCATAAGCAGTGTCAATATTCCAGGTTTAAGTACAAAGATAATAAACTAAGTTGTATATATTGAGGGATATTAATGAGGAATAGTTTCAACACAAACCTCAGATACCAGTCTTTGTCTCCCCTCAGCAGCAGCAACTAAGGCACGCCGGCCAACAACATCTTCACCCGGTTCCTCCATCTGTAATGCTGACCTTGGATACAGTTGACGATGGTCCCGGCTCCTACGTCCAGATGGCATTGCTGTCTCGTCTGAAGAAGAAGAGGAGCCTGAAGGCAACAGTGAAAAATGACCTCTCTGACCTTCAGACTCAGATCCAACAGAAGTAAACAGAGTCCAAGGAGCAACTTCTGACGATCTTTGATGATTTTGAGTTGGGGTGTTGTGATGAGGAATCCAAACATTAGGAACAGGAGGGGACCAGGACCAGTCGATACCAGAACCAGGACCAAGTCGAGAACCAGAAGGAACACCCCCAGCAGAGCTTGAACTTCCTGCGGTTAAATTCCAATTAGCAGGGTCTTGTACCAAATTCCTTGTCTCAGTTGAAGAAACAAACATGGGGTACTCTGCTGCATTGTTTCTTAAGTTGCTTCTCAAGTTCGCTTCATCTCGCGATACACCACCTCGCTCTCCCGAAAGCATAAGAGAACTTGGTGAACTTCGAGCTCTCAGATTAGAAGCTCCATTCCAAGGGAAGGGAGTAATACTTCTTGGCAGACCATGGGCATGCATTAAATGAGGTTGGTTTGGTGGATCATCTACTGAAGTGGTTGGTCTCAAATCCAGAGAATCAGAAAATGTGATGGGTCTAGATGGCTGGTGGGAAGAGCAAATGGTCGAACGTCTGGTGGCAGTCCCTGTAAATGGTAAATCAAATGGAGCAGATTCCTGCTGTCCCAGATTCCCTCTAACACCATAATTTCTTCGGGTATTTTCTGCAATTCCAGTAACACTAGAGGTAGGAAAAACATCAAAAGCTACTCCTCTAGCCCCAACTCCAATTCCCGGATCTAGCTGTTCCAAATTACTAATGTTGAGCGAGGTCACCGGTGGAGAAGATATACTTAAACTGCTAGAAGCATTATAACGACCAGGAATAGTTTGTCGTACAATGTTCTCAGACTGTGGAAAGCAGCTTGAGCTCCCACCAGAGTAAAACTGTGCAGAAGTACCTTCAAGAGCCTTTCTCTTGCAGCATAATCCCCAGCTGCCTGAAAAAGAACCTGATCCACCATCATTCTCCATCAAGTTAAAATTTCCAGAAGAAGTCCCCACATTGCCAGAAGAAGCCCTATCCCAACTACCATTATCAATGTCGCCCATGTACCCGGCATTTAAATTTGCATTCAGTGGAATATGATTTGCAACAGACCTCTGCATACCTAAATTTCTACCAGCAACCCTGCTACCAAAGCTACTACTACCACTCTCACGAAGAAGGGCATTAGTTGGTTCAAATCGTTGTTCTTCTACTCTTGCATCAATCCCGGCAGGAGCACTAAACGAATATGACCAGCCATGTTCCATTCCTGATCCATCATTTGAGTTCTGGTATTGTAGATTTGAACTAGAACTAGAATCACCCAAGTTCCAGCCGCTAAAACTATGAGAATTATGCCTGATAGCATTGACACTGCTAGAATTCCCCTCACCGGAAGGAAGCATGTAGTTTGACAATTGGCTTTCCATGTTGTTCCAAGCAGCCGACTGATCCATTCCAGTATTATCGGAAACAGATCCCTGGTTAAGATCTAGAGATTCAGGAAATGAATCTAAGGCACTCCTCTGTCCTTGCATTACAGCCAATTTTGTATCCAAAATAAATGCAAGGGAATGAACAATATTAAAACCCAAGGCCGTAGAGCACTTCTTACGTAGAACTGGATTCACACACCCCACAAAACTTGATACGAACTAACTCACTCAAGCAGGAAGATAGAAATCTGGAAAACATTCAAAGACTTCAAAAACCCATATAGTTTCAATTATTTGCACATATAATAAAAGAGAAAAAACTGGAGCTAGTCTGCCAAATGCATGACTCAATGCTTCTTGCACTCAACACACAGACCAACTTTAAAGTCCAGTTCAATGATAAGACAAGAGTCCGCGATGCAAAAAGAGCAATGCAAATAGCAATTTAACAAGACAAGTCAGAAAGAGGAAATAGGTGAAAGAAATGATGACAACCATATTTGAAACATGAACTTGCCACCATACAAGATTGACAACCTGCTATGCAACTGGAACACTAAAAAAGCTCCCTCTTTTATCAAATTTAACAGCTAGAAACAAAACTGGCATGACAATTTATGTGTCCTTTCTCAAAAAAAAAAAAATCTTTAAAAGCTAAAAATCATCTTTAGTGTTCAATGGTGGCTAGAAGAAAAACTGACAGGCAGATGATTCTTCAAGAGCTCTAGTACTTTTGGCTAGACATTCAGCCCCTCATCGTATTCAATGCTCACTAGCGTGTGAGCTCACGAAGGTAATACTCCAAATTTTTTATTCAAAAGTGTGTGCATGCAACTATCAACACCTAGTTGGAAAAACTGAAAAGATTTATCCTTGAATGTTATTTTCTCATTTAGAAATCTGTATTTTCTATTTCAACATAGGGAGATTAGTTACTAAACTTTCAGTTCCATCAAACATCCCCCAGGTTGATGGTTGCAAGCACACACTAATGACAAAATTTGTGTTCTTTCTCCCTAGGAACAAGTTGCCATGAAAATTAATACAACTTGAAGGACACTAGTCTTCACCCCGAATTAAGGATCAAAATGCCAACAAGTTCTTCTAAACATGTCCACTTCATTACTACTTTAGTACATATGTTTTCAAATTTCGCTCAGAGTCATATTGATACATTATAGAAGCTCATAGTTCTAAACATTTATATTCAGGTCGCAGAACTAGCACACACCCACGTCACACACACAACAGACAACAGTAGTTCATAGATATACAGAAACCAGTTTGATTTTCTCATCCCAGAATAAGACTAACATATTCCAACTCCTCAATAGCTGCAAAGAAATTTTGAAAATTTTTAAATCCAAATTTGATAATATTAACACAAAAGGGAAAGTTCAAAAAATCTAAAAGCACAAATTAAGCCCAAATCTTTGTAATTTACCTATGAAAAAAAAAACATATAAGACAAACTGACCCAGATAGCAAAACCTACAAAAAAAATATAAAAATTTAAAGGCAGCAAAAATAATCACATCCTAAAACTAACAGATCCCTCTTTCCACTACCACGATTGCATCAACACGCATACAATTAATACTCCTAAAAAAAATTTTAAAAAAAAACTAAAGAAACATGCAGGTAATTGATTATTAAGAACAGATTAATAAGAATAAAGGAAAACAAAAAAAAAGGTTTGTTTAAGACAAGTACCTGGGGTACTTACAAAGATAATGATCGCTGAACCGACCGATCGTTCTTAAAGATAGTCGTTTATTTTTATTTTTTTTCTTCGCAAGCTAAAATATGAAGATATATAAAGACAGTAGTGTGGCGATGGCGAGTGAGAGGCGATTCCTAACAATGACTGTAACCCCTCTCTCTCTCTCTGTTTATTCGATGGTTTCGTTTGATGCTGAAGAGTAGATACAAACAAGGCCGCTGAAAATTATGGATTGAAAGAGTGGGAGAGAGAGAGAGAGAGGAGTGCGGGGTTTTGAGAGAAGACGTTAGATTAAGTAGTAATCAACTATTTAGAAAGAGAGTGGTGAGTTTGTACGGTTGGATTTATTGAGGTTTTGAGCTTAAGATGATTTTGAGCCGTCCGATTCAACAGCTGGGACTCAGCTGAAAGTCCGGAAAGAGGTGTAATGTAATAATGGTGAAATCCAATGAGTCGTCCGAGTCCTGACCCTTTTTGGTAATGTCCAACTTTTCGATAGATTCGCCAGATACGAGAAATCCGATACCTTACCAAAAATTACCAAAACAATTTAGGCTAAATTACACTTTATACTTCAAAAGATTTAAAAAAATTTATTTTATATTTTTAAATATTAAATTTTCATATTTCACCTTTAATGTGGCACTTATATTAGCTTCCGTTTTTTATTCTCATTAATGTTAATTGGGTAATTTTTAACATATTGTGCAACGAAAACTAATGAAAAAATCATATTACAACATTTATAATTTATATAATAAAACGTATAAGAAGTTGAATTTTATCTACTTTACATCTTTCCCCTCAAAATAATCACATCACCTATTTTTATCACATATCTAATTATTTAGTATTTGAATAATTTATAATTTAGCATAATTTTTATTTTAGATATTATTCATATATGATAGTATACATATGTGTGAGAAAAATTGATCGAATTATGTATTTTGAAAAAAGTTTATCAATATTTTTTAAAAACTAATGGGTAAAAATAAATCTTGAATGATGTAATCAAAGAAATAAAAGAATAAAAATTATTATTTAATATAATGAGATCAATTTTTTTGAATTTAAATTTTATATTTTATTGCATTTTCAGACACATATTATTGCTAATACACTAATGGTTAATTCAATTATGGATATAGAAATAGACTTTTATGTAAGTTTATTACTTAAGAAAAAGTTCAAAATAATTTAGAAGTCAAATACTACTTATAAAATATTTTAAAAAAACTTAAAAGTCAAATTATGTATAGAAACAAAACTTATATGAAGGTATAAGAATATAATTAATTTTATAAAAATTAGTCTAGTAATACATGATATGCGTTGCATGTGAATATAATTAAATAATATTTTTTTTATAAAATTTAATAAAAATATAAATTATGTGTAATTGAATTGAATAAATAAATTATGTGTTAGAAAATTAATTATTAATTTAATTTTTACTAAACGTAGTTATTAATCTATATATGTATTATATAGTAATTTGATTTATTAGAGTTATTATTATAATTAAAGACTTAAAGTTATAAGAACAAGTAGAGTGAATGACAAGAAACCTAATGTTATATGATGAGTAGAGTTTTGATAGGACATGACACGGAAAATAATAACTAATTAAGGATACATAGGGTATGATTGAATTAACGTTATTAAATATGGATGAAATAGAAAATGAAAAAAATTTCACATATGTTGATATGTATAAGTAGTATAGATATAGATATAAATAGATTAAGTGTCTAATATATAAATTTTAAATTTTAAAAATATTTGAGGTACAAAGTGTAATTCTCACCAAATTTTATTAAATAAACATGAATTGTTAAATGAATGAAATTCATTAATTTTGTCGGTTGGAAAGTGATCCAGCCATCTATATTAATTTAATTAATTTTTTATTAATGTTTGCTGATAAAGGTTGATGTTTGAATTATTTTGAGCCGTCCGATTCAACTGTCGTGACTCGGCTGAAGAGAGAGGTGTAATAATGATGAGTCCACCGAATCCTGACCCTTTTTTGGTAATGTCCTTAAATTTTCCCTAGATGCCGTAAATACTTTCTCATGCATCCGTCTCGTATACTTACATGATTATACCTTTTTTTTTTTTACCATTAGGGATATTCGGATAAATTTATGTCTATTTTAATTAATTTTTTTTTTGATTCGATTAAAAGTAAATCATTCACGCTGAGACTATAATATTCATAAGAGATAAATCTTTCATAACTTGACTTAAAAAAATTACAAAAATCACTTTATACTACCCATTTGACTTTTACATGGTTATACCTCCCACGAAATCAACTCAAGTTATAAAAATTTCAATTTGTAATTGAAATTCAATTTTAACCTTTTTGACTCGAATATTTTCGATGTTTACATTTTTAACTTGAGTTACACTATCCACATAGCAATGTGAATTGAAATCGAGTTTAATTTAAATTTAATTTTTGATTTAGAAAGGTCAAGCTAGATTCAGGATTCAATCCGATTATTGTATGTCGAAAACGGGTATTCATTACCAGCAAGTTTTGCCCAGATTTGTGATCACATTCGGGCTAGAGAGCAGAATAGGCTATTGGACCTATTTTGCAAAACTTCATATCATTTGTCCTTAATAAACCCAATAAATTTGCGTTTGTTTTTCTTGACAAAATAGATTATCATATTGTAATTAGGTTCCAATTTTCATTCAATTATTTACCTAATTTTCATGGACCAATAAAATCGAGATCATTTTGGGCTTTTAGATTCCACCCACTAAAAATTGCAAAATGAAGTCTCTGTATTAGGGCCGTGGCCCAATAAAGCCCAAACATTTCATCGGGCCATGGGCCATTTATAGCCCAGTCTATACCAGGCGACAACGGTGGGCAGCTTGCAAATCAACCGGGATAACTGTTGGCCCTTTTTTTTGGGCCTACAGAATAAGCATTACCCGGTCCAGAAAGATGGTCTATTGACCCGCCAAATCGAAAACAAAAGTCCGAATTTCGGTATAAACACACAAAATTGTCCGAACATAGATTGTGAGTCATTCTAACTTCGAAAAAAATTGTTCCACCATCGGCCCAATCTGGACCGTTATCAAAAAGTTAGGGTGAACCGTGCAAAGCACGTTATGTGGATAAAAAGTGATTAGACTGTTTGTCGGAGTTAAAATATATAAATTGTTGTATTGCAGTTAAATAATTAAATATAAATATAAAGATCTATTATAATTAAAAAAAAAAGTAATAAGATAAATCGTTAAATCTAATGCTCTGTTTGGTATTAGTAAAAAAATGAAAAGATGAAAAATCGAAAGGTTTGGAAGATAGATAAAACATCATATTTGATAAAAAAGGAAAATAAGATGGATGATCAACAGTAAGGGTGTCAATCGTATCGTGTCGTATTATTTTGGTGTCGTGTCATTTGCGATAATGTTATTTTCGGGTCGAATTACTTTAGATACGTGTCGGGTTCGTGTCAATATTCGTCTTATAAAAAATTATTTAATTTGACAATAACTAATATAATATTATTTAAAAAATTATAAAATTCTTATTTTCTATCTACAATACTCGATAAATAATTATTTTCTATCTACAGTACTCACTAATTATATTATTTGTGTCGAACCTTAATTTGATTCATTTATTACACGTGTTAACTAATCGTGTTATTTTTGGATTCATGTCGGGTTCGGTTCGAGTCGGGTTTGTGTTAACGGAAAAAATTGACACTTTTAACGGACTTTTGATTTAATGGTACTTCTTGTCTTGTAAAGATTTTGTCTTCTTGAAGTCAAGGGTTCAAGCCCTCTTCCCCTTCCTTCATTTTCTTCCAAAAAAAAAAAGAAAAATAGATAGAAAGTTAATTATTTATGTTAAAATTTATCTTATTTGTCTATTTATCTTTTGATATATACATATATTATGTATTACATTAATTTCATATATAAATATAATGATAAAATATATATTTATATTTTTAAAAAATTAAAATTAAAAAATTAAAAAAATATTTTTTTCCCTCTTACTAAGCACAAAAAAAATTTAATTATTTTTATTTTTCATCCATCCAACCAAACATAAAAAATAACAAAAAAAGTGTATCATTCATATTTTCTTTTCTTGAAAGATAAAAAATATATTTCTCGTATTTTTCATTACTCTTATTTTTCATCATTTCTACCAAACAGAACATAAATTATTAAAATTGTTGTTGTACTTCTCTAATTCAGGAGTTTAAGTAGAAAATTTTGTTTTATTAATGTAAGTCATTCAAATTACATTTTCTTTGCAAATGCTTTGGGGACACGACTGGGGTGGAGCCGGCATTTCACAGGACAAACTATGATCGAAAAAATTTTCAGCTCATTCACCGATTTATCGAAAACACTATTAAATTTTTAACTTAAATAAAATATAAATAAAAAATTATAAAATAACATATATTTTGTACATTTCAACTCAATCATATATTAAAATGGAAGACGATGTTATTTCAAATTATAAAATTTGTATATAATGAATTGATGATAAACTAAATTTTTAGTAATTTTCTTCAATATACAAAACCATATTATCCGTGATAAAATTATTATTCATTTTATATTGAGAAATCTAGTTAAAATCATAATTTACTTTGTTTGTGTACTCGATCCATAAACTAAAACATTGATTTTTTTTGGAGGGGGTAATGGGTCACTAACTTATCAAAAAATGAAAAAAAAAAAAAAAAAAAACTAACACTATAGTAAACATTTCCAAAAATTAAGGGGTATAAATGTATTAAAATAACCAAAATTATCGTCATTAACAATAAGATTCAAAAAGTCACAAGGGCAAGTGTCCACCCTCATTCCTATGTGGCTCCGCCCATGGACACGACACTTTTAACTTTTAAATTTTTTTTTGGATGAGAAGTCATGAAATTCCATTTCTACATTAAGAAGTCAATGACTTAATCAGACGATGCTTCCAACTTCCAAGTTATCAAACTCCTCTAGTCTATTTCCGCAACTATGTTAAACACACTATCTTTTTACACCATTTTTCCGTAACTGTGTTAAACACACTATATTTGATAACTTGGAAGCATCTTCTGATAAGGTCATTGACTTCTGAATGTAGCAATGGAATTTCATGACTTCTCATCCAAAAATAAAAGAAGTCAAAAGTGTCGTGTCCCCAAAGCATATGCAAAGAAATTGTACTTTGAATGACTTACAATAATAAAACAGAATTTTCTAGTTTATTTCCGTACCAAATTCGAGTAATTGAATATAAATTGATATTTTTAAACGATTGTCTGAATTTGTAGCCAATTCTGCAAAAAAAAAAAAAAAAAAGTCACGACTATAGATATAGGCGTATGAATATCCTATACAATCTCTTCCAATTTTCTTAATTTGTCGTTTGATTGCAATATTAAAGGGTATATTAAGGAGTTAAAATAAATTAACTTTTTTTAATCGAATCTAATACTTTATTTGGTAAATAAATTTAATTTTGTAATGCACGACATGCGTTGCCTGTAAATATATTTACATAATAATTTATTATAAAAAAAATTAATTTATATTTTTAATTTATTTGAATAATAAATTATGTGTCAAATAATTAAATTTTATATTAATTATTGTTAAACATAATTAATGATTTATTAAATCCCTATTTGAGTACCTCATTTGTCATTTTTTTAGGTATCTTTTCAAATTCTTTAAACATTTTATCTATTGTTTATAGTAGAGTTTCATAATGAGATTGTCATTTTTAAGTATTTTCATATCTAAATATATTATTATATTATTTTATCAAAAATATTGATTAATTATAAACTATTGTTTGTATTATGACATTATTGCATACAAGAAAAAAATCAAATGTGACATATATTTGACAATAAAACTTGATCTCCCAACATGTATATAATAATATAATATATATTAGACTTTAATTTTTTATATAAATAGATATAAATAGAGTAAAATTCAATCTGCCAGCAATATGTATATAATAATAGAATATGAATTGAACTTTACTTTTTTATATAAATAAATATAGATATAAAAATTATATGTAAGTGTATTACTAATAAATGAGTCAATAAGAACTTAGAAGTCAAATGTTACTAATAAAATAGTTTTTGTAACATTGTCATTTTTGAGTATTTGCACATCTAAATATGTTATTCTATTTTTGTCAAAGAAATTGATTAAATTATAAATTATTGTTTGTTTTATAATGTAATGATATTGTTAAATAAAAAAAAATCAAAATGTGACATATTTGATAGTACAATTTGATCTGCCAACAACATTTATATAATAATAGAATATAGATTGCATTTTATATTTTTATACAAATAGATATTAATATAGAAACTGTATGTAAGTCTACTACTAATAAATGAGTCCACAACAATTTGTAAGTTAAATGTTACTAATAAAAGAGTTCAAAAGAACTTAAAAGTCAAATAGGTATTAAAAATAAAAATCAGAAGAGAGTAATACATGGGTAGAATTGATAGGGATAAATTAGAAAATCAAATTTTTTTCACAGATGCTGACACACACACACTAGTAATTGCCCATGCCTGAAGGCACGACGCAACAAACAAAAAAATTGTCAATTAAAAGGCATACCAAATAGAAGAGTACTAATGGCATTATGGAATGTGCATTTCATTACATCAATGTACACTATTTCAGCATACAATAACCTATTCAGCAACATTACTACCAAAAATATATAACATGTAAATATGACTATTGAATTGCATATCAAAATAATTGGTGTAACAAACAATTTTGATAATTGATATGAACCAATGAGTATTTGTAAAAAAAATTGGCAAAGTTTCCTTTAAAAACATGATCCCTGAACATTATCCACCCATGTGTACAACAACAAAACTATCATATATCAGCTTTAAAAAGTCATATGTTCAACAAAGGAAGTGAAAAATAAAATAAAAGGCAAAATATCAAGCAAAAATAGAGTACATGCGAAGTTCCCATTCCTAAAAGAAAAGGCAAAATGAATTCAATTCATTTAGTAATGTAAAACAGAGAAAAAAGACTTTGCAGCCAACTAAAGGCAGTTGGAACAATCATATGTTACTTCAGGATCTCAAGTATAAGAATCTATCAATTAATAGAGGAAAATACTTTTTGTGGTAGTGGAAATCCTTCTAAAAGATCAGTCATATATATTTGCATCCTAATTAGCAGCCTTTGGATAGCTGCATCGAATAAAAATCAAAAAAAGTATAAGAATCATGCATATTAAGCATAATCAAGTCAACTCAAAAAAAAAAAGTCCAAACAATACAAAAACTTTGTCATTTTATCCAAAAACTAACCACCCTACCAAAAAACCAAATTCCAAAAATTCAACCACATAAAAATGATAAAGCTAACTTCATTTTCAAAAAATAAAATCAGACCTAACCCAAATCAACTAGCCAGAAATCCCCAATTCTGCGAAGCATAGAACTTTAGCTGCCACAAAAACCATAAATAGCTATGCTTGTCTGCACATCCACGAAGCATACAACCTTTGCTGCCACAACAAAATTCACTTCTTATACCCAATTTACTGCAAAATACTCCATTCAATTGAAACTGAAATGAGAAGAAATGAACAAAATAGAAATACTAATAACCATCTTAACCAAAACTTAGCAGCAAATGAATATAGTGTTAGAGGTTTTTGGATAGTGTATGGTGGATGGGAGAAAATCTATAAGACAAAAAATCACAATACACTTTTCCTGTCACCCAATTTTATCAGAGCTACTAAATAGAGATCATGCTATCGAATACATAAATGGATCCTAAGAAGAAAAAAAAAAAAAAGGAATGGGAATTTTAATTACCTACTTGTCTAAATTACCATTTATGAAGTTGACAAAAAAGAAAGCTTCATTTTTATAGAGAACATAGTAGCCAGTGGAGAGAATTGTCCCTTGCACTAAGCCCGGAAGCACCTTCCATCAACAAAAACCAAGCAAAAGATCAAACTCCAATCAATGGCATAGAGTGAAATTTGAGAAAGAATTAAGAACCTATTAGTTAAAAGCACCAACTAAGAAAAAAGCCCAGGATTTCTCAAATGACTCCACATGAATGTCTATGCAACAAAAAAACCAAATTATGTATTGCAAAAATATTGCCACTTCACTTTTACATAATTTCTTGTTTCAAGAATTTAAATACAGTTTAGTTAGGAAAGAAATAGCAAAAGCATTTGTTGTCTTGTCCATAGCACTAATGGTTCTTGAATGAAAATGGTTTGAACAATATCTAAACCAAAAATGGTGGCACACACCAAGAAACCTTTTCACCCATCAGAAACCCCAAAAACAAAGACCCAATAAAACAAATCAATCTAAGCCAAAAATGAATGCTCCAGAATCAACTTCTAAGCTAGCAATCGAACTTATCCACGGACATTGAAATTGAATTTAAAGTAGCTTCCAACTGGAGACACATGGTGGATGCCATATTTTTCATCCCACTATATTGTCTTGTAGGATTATTGTATGTCAAGTACCTAATAAATCATCAAGTAACAATTTGAACATGACAAAGAAAAAAGTAGTTGTTTAACGCAAATAAAAAAATTGACCAAAATGAGCATACAATCATCCTTAGAGAGACGTATTAAACATATGGAACCCATACACAAACTCCAAAAGAATAGTCATTTATTCAGAAGTATGGGAGAAGGAAATAATTCTCGTTAAAAAAAATTAGTTTATTCATTGGTACCTGAACTCAACTTGGTTGTATTATTCATTGTTGCTTGGGCATGGAAAATCGCACTTTAATGTGATAATAAAATCCAGTGCAGCCCCATAGTACCTGCAGAAACATTTATAAATTTATTACTATATTCATTCAGCACACCACATTAAGAACCTCAAGAAAAAAAAACCAGAGAATCACAATTACCCACGATGACTATCATATTCCTTTTCTAGTTGAGGAATACATAATGCTAGGTAAGTATCAATAGATGATAACAGTCAAAATCATAAGGAGCATATAATGCATTTGACCTATAAAATAGGGAAATTAGCAATCAAGATGTAGCTGGAAACAAAAATGCTAAAACACGAAGTAAAACTCAGACAAGTAAAGAGGCAATATTCCTCACCAATTTTTAAGTTTTCCAAGTATAGCCAAATTCAGTTCATCTTCTGCTGGCCTTATCTATTCTGGACGCTAGGTCATTGACATCACCATAGTTTGTCATCTCTACTGAAAGTTTCCTATAAAAGCACAAAACAAGAAATTCAGAGCATATACTCTTGATAAAAACTAAAGTAATGCTGTAACAAATGTGTGAATTCATAACTACTTGCTAATGTGTATGATTTCTGTACTGTGCACGCACCCAGAACCACCTTCAATTCCATCGATGCAAATCAGATGGCAAAACCAATAGCATTGAAAGAAACCATGCAGAAGGTGGGCTTGCAGATCAAAAACATCATAAACCTACATCAAAATTAGTCAATTAAAATAAGGACTTCAACCTACACCAAAAAATCATACTTAGACCAAAAGAAAAAAATCAAAGGAGAAGATTATCCAACTCATTGAAGCAATAATACAAACACTTAGTGTTTGGTGGGTTTTGGGTGCAATGTCAAGGGAGGAAGAAGGGGCAAGGGCAGTGGTCGGCTGGGGTAAAAAGTTTGACTTTGGGTTTGTAGAGTGTTCGGTAGGATGTGGTGGGTTTCGGTGGCAGTGGGGGTTGGGGAGGAAGGGGTGGACTCGGTGGTTTGCTAGGGGTTTGGAGGCGAACGGTGAGCTATGAGGCGAACGGTGAGCTATGGGGCGATGCGCTATTGTGGGTAACGAAGAGAGAGAGGGGGATACCTCCCTGGCCTCGGTGGTGGGTCTCTGCAGGGCATCCTTCGCTGGGTAGTGCCGTCCATGGTCATGGAGAAGGTTGTTGGCGGCAAGGGGAGATGGGAGCATCGACAATAAGAGAAAAGAGTGGGAAAAGAGAGAAGGGGAGAGAGAGGGGTCCAACTCCTCGGTTGAAGACTAACTGCATGCTATGTGGTTTAATGGAACCGCATAGTTTTGCTGTTTTTTTTTTTGGGTTGATCTCATTTTGGACCTTAAAAGATTGTTCAAATCTCAATTTATACCCTTAAAAATAGAAATTTGTATAAATGTGCATCTCCAAATATAAAAAATCTCAATTTGCACCCTCAAAGATAGAAATTTGTATCAATGTGCATCCCCAAAAATAAAAAATCTTAATTTGCACCCTCAAAGATAGAAATTTGTATTAATGTGCACCTAAAATTAAATTGATAAATTATACCTAGATCTCCTCATACTTGTTACTTAATCATTTAGATCTCTTCACATTTAGAATATTACTCCTACATCTGATGACATTTGTGCACGTATAGCACGTAACTCATTTTCATTAATATCTATTAATATAACCGTTAAAAAATATAATTTTATCCTAATAAAAAATTATAATTTTATATTACCTTTTATTTTGTGGATTCGATATACTCTAAAGTTGAAAATCAAGCTCACCATTTGAATGTCTAATAAAATGTAACTATTTATATATATTACGTGTTATACGTGCACAAATGTCATCAGATGTAGGAATAATATTCTAAATGTGAAGAGGTCTAAATGATTAAGTGACAAGTATGAGGAGATCTAGGTATAATTTATCAATTTAATTTTAGATGCACATTGATACAAATTTCTATTTTTAAGGGTACAAATTGAGATTTTTTATCTTTGGGGTGCACATTGATATAAATTTTTAACTTTGAGGGTACAGATTGAGATTTTTGATCTTTGGGGGTGCACATTAACACAAATTTCTATCTTTGACGGTGTAAATTGAGATTTTTGATCTTTGAGGGTGTAAATTAAGATTCGAACAATCTTTCAGGGTGCAAAATAAGATTAACCCTTTTTTTTTTTTTTGGAGAACATAATCCCTTTCTTCTGTTCACAAAAACAACCTTCTCCGTTATTTCCTCAAATCCTTAACTTTTTTTTTGTCAAAATCTCCCCAAATCCCTCCTTCTTCACAAATTTGCTTCGTCACATGCCATGGCTTGCGGGCGGGGATGCTGGTCACCCGACCCTGGTAAGAAATATAGTTTTTTGTCTTCCTATCCGATATTTTACAAAAAAAAAATTTCTTGGCCTGTCCTACCCGATTAGGTGTTGTATTCTTACCCGACTTTCTACCCAATTAATCGGATAAGAAATTGGGTAAACCCTTGTGTAGTTATTAATTTTTGAATTATTTTAACAATTCAATTAAATAACATGCACTAATTTAACAACACAATAAATCAAAAATACTAAAACATAAAATAACTACAACAACAATTACAATAAAACATAAAAAAACAGAAACATCAATCAATCATAATTGTTACACAAGTACAATAACAATAATTTTAAATTTAAACAATATGAAACACATTAAAATCATAACTGCTCTAATAAATAACCAATTCACCACAAATAATGTAACTTACACAAAAAATAAGTCTATATTTTCGCAATTCAAACATCCACAACAATAACAATGTTATAATATAAATTATATATCACAAATAATCTTATAATTACTAAAAAAAATATAAAAAAATTAAATATATTTTTTGAGGGTAGGGTGGGGTAAAAATACAAAAATTAATAGGTATTCCGCATTCCTACCTGATTTAACCGAAAATCAAAAACTCTTCCGCATTCCTACCCAATTTTTACGACTTGCTGTTTAGTAGGGTAGAGTAGAAAATTGTAGCCAATCAAAAATTTGAACACCCATAGGTTCTGGATGAAAGAGATACATTTGATTGCTGTTGAGGGTCGTCGGAGTCACTAGTGTCATCTTTGGCGTGGCTTGCTGGAAAGAGGAGAGTGAGGGAGATAGAAAGAATAGAGAGAGGAAGATTTGGGAGTAAGATATTAAGGCATGAATTGAGGGATTGCGTCTGATATGGATAGACATCGCCTATAGGAGAGAGAAGTGTGAGTTAGGAAATATTGTTGGGCGGGAAAATAAAATTAAGTACTCACTGTAGATCATTGGATCAAAATTTTTGAGATGATGTGAACCGTCTTTTATTTTGAAATTACGATGTCTGTTAGATGTATTTACATTTTGTTTCAAAACTATTCAACAATTATGTTGTATATTACCAAACATTAGATAAAATTACGTATTATTCTAATATCCTATTTAATCTTATATTTTGTTCATTTGTATTGTATTAGATTAGATTCTTTTATCAAATCTATCAATCTCTAATATGGCAAAACGAGAGTATTTATTAAAAAACAAATTAATCTCTGCCAATTGAATTCTTCCATGTGGCTATGTAACCTCATTTATTCTTTTGATAACTATTTGAAATTTGAAATTTTCACTATTTTTATTAAATATTTCACATTTAACTTTTTTAACACATACACATTATACAATATTTTCTAATAAAGTTATTAAGGGTAGGAGTAGAGATGGTGGTTAGATTGGCTGAGAAATATTATAAATTTGTGCATTGCACATGACGGGTTATACTTTTACTAAATTAAAGATAACATGACTCAAATTAATTGTATGTCTATTTTTCGAACTTGATCAAATTCACTTTGCCTTAACAGATATGAATAAAAAATGTAAAAATAAAATTCATCAGATAATTAAATTATATTTGAATTGAATTCGAATTTAAATGGTATAAATTTTAATCCAAATCCTTCTTTTCATCCTCATATACAAGAAGGAATGAATAAATCTAATGACTTATGTACCGTATTTTTGTATTGTCAAACGTGACCGTTTCGATTTCCACCGCGTTAAGCTACCAAGAGTAAGAGAGAGATTGGTTGGAAACCTAGTATTAAATTACCAAAAAAAAAGTAGTCTTTGAAGAAGCTTCCATTATCAATGCCAAGGCCAAAGTGGGTTTACTTTGACTGGCCATGGATGGATGACCTAGTCAGGTTATGGGTTGGTGATGCAGGACTTGTTCAACTGAACCAAACTTATAAACACAAACCTCTGTGCTGGTGAAAGTAGGTAATGAAGAGACTTTTTGTCATCTTCACCAAACTTTACCCCTTCTTCAATAATATATAACTGGTCCAAACAAATAAAAATAATATTATAACAAATTATGGCACCAAAAAATAAATTTTAGACGCCAGACATTTTGCCTAATAAAAACATGACATTTGTAAAAGTATATTATTATTTATATTACTCTAATATTTTTATAATTAATCACTACAAATAGATCAAATTTGGTGTTGATTTTTAGTCTAATAAATAGGTATACAATGAGTGACTTTTTCCGTCTTCAGTTTAAGTTCGTCAGTTAATTCGGTATCGTTTCTTAATAGCGCATAGCATATTAAGGGTAGTTCTTCCCTCAGGTGCACCTTTTAAAGTCTTATACTATACAATAGTCATATTTTACGAGATCAATCTTAACCTTGAGACTTACTATTCATTCTGGAGTGTGTGCCAAGGACGAAAGTGCATATCCTGGGGTGGTTATCACCAGTCGCCACCGGCGTCTCACATCTCGGGACAATGGAACGTGCAACCCACCTGCAATTCTATTATCCAACAAATAATTTTTTTATTTAAAATCAATAGATTATATGCAACGCAAACCACATGCAATTTGAATAATTGGTATCTTTCAAAATTGATGTTTTTTTTTTCTCGACAGATTTCAAAATTGTTGTGGATGTTGATGTTGATGTTTTTTTTTTTTTCCTCGGAAGCTACTAACGAAACGCGACTTTTAACGAGAGGACTTTGATAACTCAAAGTTTTAGACCACATCTTTATACATTAATTGGAAAAATAAGCATCTTATAGTATAAAAGGTGTTTTTTTCCTATTTTATTTTAACTTGGGGATGTATTGGATTAGGTATTAGGATGTCCTGGATTGGACAACTCTATCTATTTCATACCTATAAAATTTATGTCTCTTCATCCCATATTTGATGCAGGTATTAAAGAATAGTGGGTCCCATATTTATCTAATCAAATATTTTATTTAAATGAAATACTGAATAATAGTATAAAAATTAAATTGCTAAAGAACTTTCAAGATAAATAGTAATATTTATATCTTAAAGATTTTTGAGAGTAAAAAAGTCTTTTGTCTAAATACACCGCAACCGAATTATTTAAAACAGCAGATGTAGCTATAAATTACTATTCATTTGGGTCTTGAAATGTATATATAGGTGATAATACATGATCCAAAATGTATACCTAAACATAGGTGTAGATAAGAAAAGATGGGTCCAAACATTATTTTTTTCAATTCCTCTTTCTTAATACCTTAAAACAAAACACACCTTAATGAATTGGTTGAGAGGTCGCTCACGAAATAAAACAAAAATCTGCATATCTTGAGTTTAATTTGATGATGAAATAGAATTTGGGTTTAAATAGATACATATGTTTTTGAGATAATTGTATACAGCTGAGATTTATAGTTCATACAATTACCAGTTTCAATAATAAGTGATTAAGACGATTTTTCAGATAAATAATGTAAAAAATAAATTACATTTTTTACTTTCTAAAACAAAATAGAAAATAATAAGAGGCAAAAATCAACTACACCAGAAAGCCCCCCCACCCTCCACCAACCCCCACCAAAAAAATAATGGGAAAAAAAAGTTTCAAAGGTGTTAAGATAAACCAACAAAGCACTTATCCAAAACAAACTATAATCTAGTGGTGGCCAGCAACTCTTCACCAAATATGGAGCTAAATACCCTTTTTGCCTACCTTTCGCCAACCTTTTACCAACCTTGTTGCTGACTTGGCAATTCCCACTAATGATGGTGGGTTGCTCCCACCACATCCCAATCATCTACATGAAGAAAAACTATGCAATGATTTTTAATTAATTTTAGCTTATTGCTTTTTTTTTGGTTGGTCCCACCACATCCCAATCATCTATATGAAAAAAAATTATATGATAATTTTAACTTAAAAAGTTGTCATCAATGGTAAAATATTATGATTAATTATAAAAAAAAAATTATTTTTAAATATTAATTCACAACTTTTTGACGTTATAATATAAGTTACAATTAATTTAAGTATTCATAATCGATCATAATATTTATGATCTATTACAAATAACATCAATTAGTTTTAACTTTACCTTTAAAGTCATTATTTTTCTTTACAATATTGAAAAAAAATAGGTAACATAATTTTTACCTATGTAAAAGTGTGGATTTAACCCACACTTTTAAAGGTCTTATTCTAAAATTTAGTTTTACAAACTTATTTTATATAAGTCGGAATGTAAATTCAGTCAAGTAGAACGGAGAATTCGAGTTTACGAGAGTTAGGGAGTATAGAAAAGTAGATCTAGTAAAACACTGAATCAAAGGGCAACTATAGGCCGTTCGAAGGCCGCTGTACGATCGAAACCCTATTTAGGGTAGAGATTTGAATCGAGAAAAAAAAAATTGATCAGACTATGGGTGACACACTTTCACAAAAGAGTGATCCTATTCCTATTCTTATTCCTCTTCCCCTTAGGCACATGAATAAAATAGAAATAAGATACAAATTGTAATATTCAAAAAATAAAGTCCACAAAAACCAGAAAAAACAAGGGCCCATAAATGGGGCCTTAACATAGACTCTTCTATATAGGCCTAGGGATCTCACCAACCCCCGACCGGTAGGAGCGGCGGTCCAACCACTCCCACCGGTTTGAACCGGATCTCTTCACCTATATATACGCTTTATTTCCCTCTCGCTAAACTCAGGTTTCGGGCACCTGGAAATCAAAACTCCGGCGAAAGAAAGGGAAAAAGAGCTTAGAAAGTTGTTGAAAATGGCGACGAACGGAGAAGCCAAGCAGAACCAGAATGGGAGACACCAGGAGGTTGGTCACAAGAGCCTTTTGCAGAGTGATGCTCTTTATCAGGTAGGTTTTTTTTGCTGATTTTCCTTTATGAGTTCTTTGGTATGGTTTTTTTTTTTCTCTCAAATTTTTGATTGGTTTTGTTTGTTTTTGTAGTATATTCTTGAAACCAGTGTGTACCCAACAGAGCCAGCACCCATGAAAGAGCTTAGAGAGGTGACTGCCAAGCATCCATGGTGAGTTTCATCCATCCAAATTCTTAAATTATCATGATTCATAGTATTGGTCGATACCTACATCATTGGGGCGAGTTGTGCGTTTAAAATTATTCTGTGTTTAATAAAATCAAGAGTCTCACCCGACTTGTTTGAGTTGTCTATACCCTGCAATATCTTTGAGTTAATCTTGATTTGTTTGAGTCCTCATCGTCAATTACTGATATAATCTGAATCTCTCGGCATGTCTAGTATTGTTTTCATTTGGCAATGATGATGTTTGTATGTATGGTGTTGTGCTGGTGAATAAAAAAAAGTATTGGATATGTTTGTTTGGTGTCCAAACAGGAATATCATGACAACATCAGCAGATGAAGGGCAGTTTTTGAACTTGCTCTTGAAGCTGATCAATGCCAAGAACACCATGGAGATTGGTGTTTACACTGGCTATTCTCTTCTTTCCACAGCTCTTGCTCTTCCCCACGATGGAAAGGTATGAAAATTATCCATGAAAATTCTTCTGTTTTTCCCCATGAAAATTAAGGAAAATCTTAGAATTTATATTATCATTTGTTTTTTTTTCTCATTTTTTACATCCCAAATTACATAAGCTTAAAACTCCAAAATTCCTTCACGTTGCTTCCTAAAGTCAAAAATTTTCTCATGTATTTTCCTTTTTTTCATTTTTCTCATCATCAAAACAGAGGATTCTATTAAAACAAGCACATGCAAGTAGATACTTGTAGCCAAAAGAAATTTAAAAAGTTTTATTAAATCTGTGTCTTTTAATATCTGCAGATTTTGGCCCTGGACATAAACAGAGAAAACTATGAGATTGGTTTGCCAATAATTCAAAAGGCTGGTGTTGCCCACAAAATCGACTTCCGAGAAGGCCCCGCTTTGCCTGTTCTTGATGAAATGATTGAAGATGTAACTTACTACCAACCCCATCTCTCTCTCTCTCTCTCTCTATATATATATATATATATATATTTCAGTAAATTTATTTGACGATATCAATTAAACTAATCTTACAACCAGTAACATTCGTTTTAAAATCATTCACATTGAATTTTCTCTTCCTAAATTTATCACTTCTAATTTACGTTGGATTGTGCCTCCAAAGACGAGTTACCACTAATTATTATATTATATTATAAAATAGAGAGAGTTTCAATAAACTTATTAAACGGTTTTAAATAGAATCATCAAATGGTTACTAACATAATTCCTAGAATCATTCACATTATACCGTTTCTTTAGACACAGATTAAAAAACAACAAACTTTAAACAAAGAATCCTAGAGTTGTCAATGGTATCAAAATTTTTACTACATTTGTAAGAGTTTTTATTACTGTTGTGATACCTAAAAAGTGATAAAAATAGTTTCTAAAATAGTAGCAAAAACACTAATAATAATAGTAAAAATATACAGAAATGTAATAAATTACCCATAAAAATGGTTAGTTTTTTGTACCAAAAATAAGTGGTAAAAATAATTATCAGAACAGTAATAAAAACACTCAAACTAGTGATAAACATACTCATAAATGTAATAAATTATCTACAAAAATAATAAATTTTTTAGTTGTAAAATAATCTATAAAAATATTCATTAAAATAGTAAATTTTAAAGGTATTGGACTGAATTTTTTTTGCCAGTACCATGGCCAAATCCAAGAATTCCCACCTGGGGTAAACACTAACTCCTTTGTATTTGTCCATATGTGATGAATTTTCAGGGGCAATACCATGGGACCTTTGATTTCATATTTGTAGACGCAGACAAGGACAACTATATCAACTACCACAAGAGACTGATCGACCTGGTTAAGGTTGGGGGTGTGATCGGCTACGACAACACCCTATGGAATGGGTCAGTGGTGGCCCCACCAGATGCTCCTTTGAGGAAGTATGTTAGATACTACAGGGACTTCGTGTTGGAGCTCAACAAAGCCCTCGCCGCTGATTCGAGGATTGAGATCTGTATGCTTCCTGTTGGTGATGGGATTACCCTGTGCCGCCGCATCAGCTGATCAATCTACCCAACCATGAATATTGTTCGCCGGCAAACGAAAGATATCTTGTTTTAATGTTTGGTCTTTTTCTTTTTTTTTTTCCCCTTTTATATTTGTATTTAAATGTACTTTGGATGGTGAAAGTTCTTATGCCATGATTTTAATTTAATTAAATCAAAAGTTAATCATCAATCATCTTTGTTTAGATTACACCCAACTTCAATTAAAGCTAGCTTGTACTCCTCCTCCTTTGTTGTTATTGGTCATTGTATTTGATATATCAAAAAAATGGTGAATAAATGTTTTTATATTTCGTTTGTAGCAAAATTCAATAATCAGGTTGTTCATATTATCGCACGAGAAAAGTTAGTAGAGCCAAAGTGGAATCTATTGACATACTCGTTTTTGAATGTGAGTGGACAAAGAGGGTACGGTGTGGCTTCGAAGCAAAGGTTGTTAGGAATGCTTGCCTTATGAAGTCTTCCTCTGGCTTAGTTAAAAGTGATTGAGCAATGTTATATGCACTTAAAAAATATATTTAAAAATTAAACTTGATAATTAAAATTATTGATTTACTGTGAATTCTAACATTTATTGAGATTCATTATCTATTTAATAATTGAAATTATCAAATCTAATTTTTAAGTTTAATTTTTAAATCCATCTAATATTACTCAAAGGGATAACATCGAAGTCATCAACTTAAGCTTTACTGAACATCATCATTGAAGATAACAAGCATTTGTCCAAAGCCCTTAATTTAAAGTTTTTCTATAGGCTAAAAGCTCTTACTGGAGCAGCTCACTGGGACGCAACAAATATTTTGTGCAATTCTATTCTTTTGAGTTGGGTCAGCTGTCCCCTGCCCGAACTTAAGACTTTATTATCATTTTATTGTATTCATCATTTTTCTATTTGAATGAAGATATGAATATATTACTTTTAAAAAAAAAAATCTTTAGATCGATCTCCTTTATTTGCGAGCTGATCAAAAGAATAAGAGGTCATTTCAAGTAGTATCACCTCTCACAGATGTCCAAGCTTGGAGAAGAATATTGAGGTCATCTCATCATGTCTAGAAGGACACATGACACATCACATTTAAGAAATGTACCCTCTGATGATCAAATATTCTCTTAATAATATTTTAACAAACTAGGGAATCATGTAATAATGACGTGAGGATCACCCCACCTTTGAGTGTAAATATATGCGGCAATCAACCATGTTCTGATGTTCACATAGACCAATTGTAATTTCTATAACTATAATTTTATCTTTTTCTCTAACAATAAAAAATTTTCTAAGAAATAAGAGATTTCATTAGAGGGAATTCGTCAAGTTCTTCAGCTGGTAAACCATTATACTCTTTGTGTTCTCTAACTCTTATATTTGTTCTACATTTCCTGTAGCTTATTCTAGAGTCACCAAGCTCAACCATAAGTTGATCTCTCACACATTGTTCACACCATCACATGCACATCGTTGTTCCTAAACCTTGAACTTCTCAGTTCAACCACTTATCTCACGCTTTTAAGTTTTAACATCATCATTATAATGAGAAAGTTCGCGCCATCTTTAGATGAGAAAGCCTTTCTAGACAAATCAATAGGAAATACTACTACCCATTGTTATTCTATTGAGATTTTGTGAGCGATGGAATGGTTGATGAACCTAATCAATGTGTCCATTGCCACCGATGTCCGATGAAACATAATATTTTTTTTTGTTATGTTAAATAAAAAATCATTGTAAAAAAGTTAATAAGTATTTTTTAAGGTGACCTTGATCTTTTAAAAATGAGTTATATTAGGCTTTTGAGTGGATTAGAATTGAGTTGAATTTTGATTGGTTTTAATTTAAATTTAATTTTAAAAACTCTATTTGTATCTAATTTGATTGTTAGGTGAATTTCATTTTCATAATTATTATTCGAATTAAAACCCAGTAACTCAATTAAATTAAATCTAAATAATTAAATCTAACTCAATTAACTTTTTTTGATTCGATCAAAGACAAACCATCTACGGTGGGACTAAATATTCATAAGAGATATATCTCTCATAGCCTGACGATTGTAAAAATTCAAATTTAGAACATTTGAATTTAATATAGTTCAAATGTACTCTCTCTATTCCTAAATATTTATCGTTTTACATAATTTTTTTTGTTCCATAATATCTGTCGTTTTATGAAATCAAAACATAATTAATATATTTTCTTCTAAATTTACCCTCATCTTTGTTTTTCAATAAGTGCTTAATAGATTAAGTGTAGGCTAAGTGCCTTTTGTATTCCTTTTCTTTTCAATACGTATTGAATAAGAGTATTTTAGTCTTGTGCAATTATTTTTTACTCATACTAGAGCTATTTAATAGTTTCCTTAATCCCTGTGCAAAAACCTTAAACGAAAAATATTTAGGAATAAAGAGAGTATTAAATAATGAATTTACTAGTTTGCCGACCAAATAAACAAAAAAATGAATACTTAGGCTAAATTGATAGGTTTTTAGTCGATATAGAATTAATACTTCATTATCGCACTCTTAATTCAATGTCTAAACAAATATTAGATTACATTGGATAATATTTTTGTCTTATATTTATTACTGTATTTATCCGTTTATATATAGAATTAACTTGTATTACCTACTATAATTTATTTTTTTATCATACGGTAGCCGAACGAGCCATCCCAAGCAGCCCAGGACCTTCTTGTTTGGGCTTAGCCCAGTATTTTCTTGTTTTGGCTGGCTAATACTTACTTGGGATTTTTAATTTATACTGGTGGCATATTCGTCATTTAACTGAAACCCTGCAAAACCCTAGACCCTTTAAATTGTTCCTTACCACATATTCCATAGCTTCCCCATCACATTTCATCGCTGCAGAATCAGGGTTAGGGTTTTCCCAGCCACCTGACTTAGAACACTGAGGCTAACCATGGCGGCCCCAACCCAGTCCGTCCAATGCTTCGGCCGGAAGAAGACCGCCGTTGCCGTCACACACTGCAAGCAGGGCCGTGGCCTGATCAAAATCAACGGTGTCCCGATCGAGCTGGTCCAGCCCGAAATCCTTCGTTACAAGGCATTCGAGCCGATCCTCCTACTCGGTCGCACCCGCTTCGGCGAAGTTGACATGCGCATCCGCGTTAAGGGCGGTGGTCACACCTCTCAGATCTACGCCATCCGTCAGTCAATCGCCAAAGCACTCGTTGCCTACTTCCAGAAGTACGTGGATGAACAGAGCAAGAAGGAGATCAAGGACATTCTGGTGAGGTACGACCGGACTCTGCTTGTTGCTGATCCCCGACGCTGTGAGCCCAAAAAGTTCGGTGGTCGTGGTGCTCGTGCTAGGTTCCAGAAGTCCTACCGTTGAAGGCTTGGACATTACCAATGCTACGGTTTACATTTACTATCGATTTACTATGCTTTTCAGGTCCTGATAGTTTGAGACTTTTTTGTGTGACATTAAAATGTTTTGAATATTAAGTTGGTTTTGGATAATTAAATGCACTGGTCTTTTAGAATTAATTCAATGTTTTGATGCGGGAGTTCATAGTCGATTATGAATGCACTGGTCTTGTTTGTCATGTTCTCGTTTTCAGTTAATCTTTTTCTGTTTTGGCTTCTCTTTTGTTTGGTATAAAGGGCCGGAGTAACCCCCCTCCACACATAGTTTCTGGTTGATAAAAATTTAAGCTGGCCTTTTGTGTATATACCCCTTATTGTTTTTGGTTAATACAAATTTAAGCTGGCTTTTTGCGTATTATGTATAAGGTTTGTTTGTTGATTTCTAAGTGATTAAGTGCTCTGATTGATTTATGTTTTATAAGTGATTAAGTGGTGTGATGGATTCATGTGTTTATAAGTGATTTGGTGCTGGTGTATTTATGACTATATGCTTGTTTTTGTTTTTTGATTGATTTATAAGTATGCAAGTGCTGTGGTTGGTTTAGGGTTTTATTTGTGTTTGTGTGATTGATTCATAAGTATTGTTTCTATGCTCGGCATTTTACTACTATTTTCCCACTTGAAAGTCTTGAAGTGAATTGGGTTTAATACCAGGGACGTGTTACTGTCAACAGTTGTGTTGGATCCTTACTGGGACTCCTATTGTTTGATGTATTAATCAGCTGTTAATTTTTGGTGTATGCTTTTTTTTTTTATTTCCTGTCAAGCATGTTTGCATATTACATAATGTGTTTGTGTCTTTTCCCCAATTTATCCTCCAGTGCTGTTGGTGTTTTCTTATTTTTGGGTGGTTAAATATTTCTTAGTTCATAATCTTTCAATGCATATTTACTCTATGCAGGCTCATCTAATATATTGCCCATATCATTTTTTGTAATTTACTGGATATAAATACGCAGAACCTATTATATAGATAAAGATAAAAGGTCTTATTAGCTGGAATTTATTGTAAACTCTTGTGGAAGCTATTGTCTGGTTTATATTACCAGTCATACTCATCCTTTGTTTGAAGGTATTGGCTACTTGAAATTTTAGAGTCTGGACCATGTAAATTCTTTTTCAACTTAATATAGAAAAATAAGACTAATTCAGAGAGGTGATGCATAACCTAAATATTGTCAATGGAGGCCATGTTTCCTTCCAATTAGTTTTCTGCATGACCTTTTCTGAACTTATATTTTATTATTAAATGTACATTTCCTAATAAATTTGGGCTGTGAAACTAATCCAAGATATTCACTAAATCGTGAATGAGTTTTGAAAAACAACCGATCTTTATCCAAGCCAAGTATCTGATTTTCAAGGACAACACAATCATATTCACTGGCAACTTCTATATATGGTTGTGACGTTATGTAGCCATTGTTACCATTCTTCTCGACAGCACCAAAGTGAAATGAAACATTACTGGAATTCTCAGTTTGTCATCCCTTCTGAAGATAACAACTGCTTATTGAATTTTTGCTTACTGAATACCAGCAGATTTTGTGGATGAATACATCAGAATTGGAGAAAGCATTGTCATACAAAGTCTGAGAAGGTTTGTGAAAGTTGTTATTATAGTGTTTGACGATCATTACTTAAGGTCACCAAACAATAGCAATATTGCTCGATTGCTACAGACGAGGGAATAACGTGGCTTTCCCGACATGTTAGAGAGTATTGATTACATGCATTGGAAATAAAAAAATTGTACGACTGCATGACAAGGTATGTATATTAGTCATTGTCACAAACAAACAATCATTTTAGAAGTTGTGGCTTCTCAAGATCTTTGAATAAGACATGCATTCTTTGGGATTTCTGGTTCGCTGAATAACATAAATGTTCTAGATATGTCCCCGATTTTTGCATTATTAGCAAATTGTCATTCTCCTCTATTAAACTATACAATTAATGACCATGAGTATACAATGAAATATTATCTAGCTGATGGTATTTATCCAAAATGGTCGACATTTGTAAAAACAATTCCCTATCCGCAAGGTTTGAGGAAAAAATATTTTGTTAAAGCACAAAAGTCGGCAGTAAAAGATGTAGAGCGGGCATTTGGGGTATTTCAAGCCCGTTTTGCAATCGTCCATGGACCAACCAGCTTTTCAAATGAAAGAACATTTGTAGATATTATGAAAACGTGCATAATAATATATAATATGGTCATTGAGGATGAAAGAGATGTTGGTAACAATGACTTTCATGGAAGTGATGCAAATCCGCTTGTAGAAGTGTCGCATGCGTATACACCAGAATTGAAAGACTTCATGCAAACTCATTGTCAGATCAAGGACAGTGCAACTCATTCTCAACTCATTTGTGGGAATGACATGGCGAACAATAATTTTCTCAATTCCAATTTTAAGTTGTATTTTCAATTCCAATTTCAATTTCAAGTTATATTTTCAATTTCATCGGTACTTTCATAGCAATCAAACTTAATACATAGTTTTTCATAAATAATAATAAATAATGACTAAAAATTAAAAAATAACAGCAACATAATAAATACTAAAAATTAAAACTCCGCTTTTTCATAATCTTTATTTTCTGGTTATTCCAATATGATGCAGAGATTGAGTCCATGTCAGTAGTGTCAGTTTTCATGATTTTTATTTTATTATGCATTTCAATTTATTGCACCTGCCTTTCTTCAATTTCTAATTGTTTACGATGTTGCTCAAATGTTATTTCTTGTTGAGCATAAATTTTGTCATGCCGCTCACCTTTTTGTCGTTCCACTTCCATTCTTTGATTCTATTAGTGATAATCTAGTAATGCTTCAACACCGATTTTTTTTTTAAAATTATTTCTTCGAAGCCTTTCTGTCCAATGGCCTATCGAGGTTGGGAGTAGACGAAGGTTCAATGTCATCCCCTAAATATGAAGTTGAATAGCAAAATTTAACATGATTTGATTTAGCAGGACTACCAGTTAAATGAGTTTTTGCTCTCTTATTGCTGGTGAGATTATCAATTCATTTTCATTCCATTTTCAATATATTCAAACAATACTCATATTGAAATGGTCTTCAAATGATCTTAGCAAACATTATTTTTGCTTCATCAACTTGAAAAACATATGAAATCATTTTGTCAAGTTGCTCTACAACTTGTTTGATAAGTCGCTGGTGTTATGTGTTACCCGCCGGAATAACGAGAACCAACAACGAAAAGAACCCAAGATCGTTTAACGAACAGATTTTATGGTAGACCTTGACCCGTTGTTTACAACAAACAAGAACCTTAGTATATAGACCTCAACCCACTGTTTGTGAAACAAGAACCTCGGTATAAAGGAAGACGCCACAAACGGTGTGGAAACCCGTTTGATAAGTCGTTGGTGAACGCCACGGAGAATTTCAATAAGTTCGTTTAGTTCTTCAAAGAACCAAAGAAAAAACACTCTCAAAATTTGCTGAGTAATGACCTAAATTTTCATTGATCTGAATGCCTATTTATAGGCTGGTCATTACAAGGATTAAGAATCTTCCTAAAATAGCTATCCTACTTAGGAAATATCTCTTACTTGGGGGTAAAGAAATATCTTTTACTTTCCTAAGACTCTTGAAGAAAAAAGGAAAGACATTCAGCCCTTTAAATGGCTGAGCACATGCCTAAATAGAAAAAGGAAAGTAATGTCATCCCCTAAATATGAAGTTGAATAGCAAAATTTAACATGATTTGATTCAGTAGGATTACCAGTTAAATGAGTTTTTGCTCTCTTATTGCTGGTGAGATTATCAGTTCATTTCCACTCCATTTTCAATACATTCAAACAATACTCATATTGAAATGGTCTTCAAATCATCTTAGCAAACATTATTTTTGCTTCATCAACTTGAAAAACATATGAAATCATTTTGTCAATAGTAAAAAAATTAAATCATAGTAGTGTCTATCTAAAAAAGCTCAATCATTACATTATTTTGCTCGGTGTGTCTACTTTGTCGCGGTCTTTTAATTTGACTATAAAAATTGACAAATTTGTCACATTTGACATTTACATCAGTCCAACGACTTTTAATAAAAGCTTGCGAATGCTCTTCTTGATTGCCTCCATGAAATTCTAAGTTTTTCAATATTTTTTGCCAAAAAGCACCACCTTGTTGTTCATTTTCAATAATTGCATCTTTACTCGTGTTAAGCCACACAAATACGAAGTTCTTTCTCTTTTGCGATTTTCTCACTCTTGGCATCAATACTGTGAGATTGGTTTACATAGCATCATCATATAAATCGGTGTCGTTCTTAAACAAATAAGTGAAAGAACTGTCAAATTACAAATCCATCTACAAAAAAAAATTATAATCAATTTAAAGAATAAGCATAAAATAATGAATTAAAAAATAAATCAAATCACCCTTAATTAAAACAAATTATAAATTAAATCTGTTATCCCCTTCTCTCTGTCATAAATTAACCTTTAATTAAATTAAATCTGCCACAAATTATAAATTATAACAAATCATTGATGCCCTATTCCTTTCCCTTTCCCTCTGCGATCAGACCCTTCTCCTTCCCTTTGTGATTCAGACTCTACTCCTTTCCCTTTCCCTCTGCAATCAAACCCTTCCCCTTCCTCTTCCCGTTCTCCTTCCATGTGCAATTTAGACCTTACCCCTTTCCCATTCCTTTCTTTTCAAAATCTTTGTATTTATAGAAATTTTTTGTTGAATAGAACAGTTGAAAGAGCCATAGATTTGAACATTAGAATTTGCAAACCTCTTCCTTTCCCTCTCTAGAGTTGTCAAAATTGCCACTTCAAAGTCTTTGATGTTATTTTACAATCTCTAATGTCACTCCCGTTAGAGTCCAAATTTTTAAATTTGAGATAGTATTTTCACAATTATGGGATTGTCACCCCCGATACCACTCTCCTTAAAGTTGCTCTAAATACAACATTAAAAATATAATAAAATTTTCAATGCACCTTAGAGTTGCTCTAAATACAACATTAAAAATATAATAAAATTTTCAATGCACCCGTGGGTAAGTTTAACAATCACTTCCAGAACATGTTTTGGCTTTCCTTTCTAAAGCTAAGATTGTCCTCGGGACCAAATCCAACAACACGGAAGGGGCCTCTCTCTCTATCCATCATGGTTACAGAAAGTGATGAGCCATTAACACCGGCCGGAAGGCTATTCCTCCGGCCAGAACTGAACACAATAATCACCTGCGCCATCGGCCTCAAAAACCCAATCGAGGTCGACGCCGTTGAATCCCAAATTCGAAACTCGATGTTGATTGAACACCCCAGATTCTGCAGCCTCATGATCAAAGACCGTCACGGCCGCGAACACTGGCGAAGAACACAAGTCAACCTAGATCAGCACATCATCGTTCGTCATGAGTCCGACGGAGACACCGCTGCCGACGATGAAGAAGCAGTCAACGACTACTTGGCCGATCTGTCACTCTCTTCACCACTTAGCGCTGACAAGCCCTTGTGGGAAATACACCTTCTCATGTCCCAAAAATGCGCTATTTTTCGAGTCCACCATGCTTTGGGAGATGGGATTTCTCTGATGTCGATGTTCTTATCGTGTTGTAGAAAAGCTGACGATCCTACACAGCCGGCGACGGTTAACTCCGGCGATTCCTCTTCGACGAGTAGTAGGAGGAATGGGAGAGAATGGAAGGTGTGGAGGCTTGTGAAGATGCTGTGGTATACGTTGATTTTTGTGTTTGAGTTTGGGCTGAGGAGTTTGTGGCTGAAAGATAAGAAGACCGCTGTGATCGGTGGTGCTGGGGTGGAGCTGTGGCCGAGAAAGTTAGCGACGGCGAAGTTTCATCTTGACGACATGAAGGCAGTGAAAAAGGCTGTTCCTCATGCGGTAAATTTAATATTAATGCTTTAAATTTTCATATTTTAGGACCGTTAATATTTTATTTTTATGAATATACTAGTTGACTGAAAATAATATTTTTTTAAAATAAAATTATTATTTTTAGATGTCACTTTATAATTAATTAAGATACTTTGAAGAGTCAATTAATTGTAATTTTTTAAAGTCAATTTATACTTTTATATGTCAATCATAAATAATCTTAATTAATTAAGATACTTTATAAAGAGTCAATTAATTATAATTTTTGAAAGTCAATTTATACTTTTTGTCAATCATAAATAATCTTAATTAACTGATTAATTCTAATTTATATTTAAAATATATTTTAGTTGATAACAATAATAATTTTAATATGGTACTAAATAATTTTTTTCATGCTATCCATTGGATAAATGTTTGTTTTTTGTGGTAATAAGGACGAGTTATGAATTCAAACGATTTTAATTCGAATCTTAACAATCTCTTAGGACTAGATGATTATGGATTTATCTTAAATGAATATTTTAATTTCGGTATGAATGATTTATTTTTAACCAAATCGGAGAGAAGATTAACTGAGATACGCGCGTAAGTTGACTCCGATATCCTTAACCGTTAAACAAAAAAAAAAAAAAAGATAAATGTTTGTTTTACGTGGACTTGGCGGGGTAACCCACGCACCAACCCGATGCTTATGGAAGGTGTTCAAATCCATATAAATATTTGTTACAATGTTTTAATAGTTATTCATGATATTACTATCATATGATCAATAACTATTTAAGTTTTAAAATGCATGCACAAAAAGTGATAATTTTTAGCACAATTTGTTGATACAATACGTATTCGATGGCATTCAAAAATAATGGGATTCACTAATATGAATAATAAACAAGTAGGTTTAGATGATTTTGGCATGACAAACTTGTTTAAATTATATTGTATAAGAAAATATTTGATTATTTTTATTTCTTTATAGATATTGTATGTTATAAATTTACTACTTATTTTCTGTGCTTGAAGACACGAAGTAGTAAAAAAAATGATCAATAATAAATTTATTTGCATTCACATTCAAAATCAAATCACAAATATAAAAGAGAAAAAAAAATTTAAACACCAATTATAATGGGAGTAAGCGGTGATAGTGGTTGTGAGTGACAGTGGTAGTGGTTGGAGATGGTGATGGTCGTGGTGGGTGACGATGACCATAGTGATGATAGCAATCGTAGGTGACAAATGATGATGATGGTTGTGAGTTTTGGGTGATGATGGTGATAGTGACAATTATGAGTGATGGCGATAATGATGATGGTGGTAATGAATGTGGGTGGTGATAGGCGGTAGTGATAATGGTTAGTTGTGGTAGTGGTAAGACAACTATGGTGGTGGTGGGTGATGACAAGTGCTTATAAGCGACAGTATGATATGTGGTGACGAATAGCTGTGGTGGTGGTGGTAGGTGTGATGAAAGTGGATGATAGTGATGGGTGGTGGTGGACAACAATGGTGGTGATGGGCAACGGTAATAATGGGATGATGGTGATAGTAGTAACAAATATAAAATGAGATGACAATGGTGATAAATGATGGCGGTGGTAGTAATCGTTGATGGGTGGCGATGGTGATAATGGGAGCCATCAGGTAAGGGTGGGACAGTGGTGATGGTGGGGGTGGGGTGACAATAGTGATTGTGGCGGTGGTGATGGTCGTGGGAGTGAAGGTGGGGGGTGGTAATGGTGATGGTCGTGGGGGGTGGTTGTGGGACAATGGAGGTGATGGTGGTAAGTGTGATAATAGAACATGAGCGATAGTGGTAGGGTGGTGGTGATGGTGATGGTTATGGGGGTAGGGGGTGAGAGTAATAGTGGTGGTAGGGTGGCAATGACGGTGAAGATAGTGAGGGTGATTTCAAACACTATTTTTTTTAAAGTCCTTATAAAAAGTTATAAATCTTATAAGCATTTTTAAAAAGTCACGACAAACACACATTTGATGGTCTATTTTCCTATTAAATTTTGAGTGTTAATATTAGTCGTTGGATTAACCTTAAAGTAAAATTTTAAAAAATATCAACCACAAAAAGAAAAAATCATTTTGTTTATCTTTTGAAATTTGAATTGTATTGTATTTTATTATATAGACTAGTTATTGTCTGTGCCTGAAGGCACAGAATAATAAAAAATAATAAACAATAAACATATTTATTTTTATATCTAAAATCAAATCATAAATATAGAGAAGAGATAAAAAAATTTCAACATCGGGTTTATAGTGGGGGTGAGAGGTGGTGGGTGACAGTGGTAGTGGTATGAGATGGTGATAGTTGTGGTGGGTGGCAATGACTGTAGCAACGACGATGGTGGTGGTGACGATAGCGACGATGGTGGTGGCGACGATAGGGTCGGTGGTGGTGGCGATGATGACAACGACAGTGGTGGTGGCAACTGCTGCAATGGTGGTGGTGGCGGTGATGGCAACGACGGTGGTAGTGGCGGCTGTGCTAGTGGTAGTGGTGGGGCAGTTTCAAACATTATTTTTTTTTTAAATATTTATGAGAAATTTTTTTTAAAAATACTTTTAAAAAATTACTCCAAGCACACTATTAAAGCCCTATTTTTTCTATTAAATTTAAGGTGTTAATAGTAATCGTTAGATTAACTTTAAAATAAAATTTAAAACAATTTCAACCGCGAATAGTAAAAATCATTTTGTTTATCTTTTGAGATTTAAATTGTAAGATATTTTATTATATATACTAGTTATTGCCTGTGTCTGAAGGCGCAAAGTAATAAAAAATGGTAAATAATAAATATATTTATATTCATATTCAAAATCAAATAAAAAACATAGAAAAAAGATAAATGAATTGAAGTATCGATTTGTAGAGGGGGTGAGAAGTGGTGGACAACAGTGGTGGTGGTAGGAGGCGGTGATAGTTGTGGTGGGTGGCAATGACCATAGTTATAGTGGCGACCGCGACGACGACGGCAGTGGAGGTTGGGGTGGTGGCGACGATGGGAGTGGCGATGGCGCTGGTGGTTACGACGACAATGGTGGCGGAGGCGGTGGCAAGGGCGATGGCGATCGTGGTGGAGGTGGAGGTAAGGATGGTGGCGGCGACGATGATGGCGGCAGTGGCAGCGGCGGCGGTGGTGGTGGTGACTGGGCAATGGCGATGGTGGTGACTGGGCAATGGCGATGGTGGTGGTGGTGGTGGGAGTGATGGTGGTAGAGGTAGTGGTGAGACGATTTCAAACACAATTTTTTTTAAAGTATTTATGAGAAATGATTTCTAAAAGTATTTTTAAAAAGTCACTCAAAACACACTCTTAGAGGCCTATTTTTCTTATGAAATTTAATGTGTTAATATTAGCTGTTAGATTAACTTTAAAATAAAATTTAAAACGATCTTAACCGCGAATAACAAAAGTTATTTTGTTTATCTTTTGAGATTTAAATTGTAAATTATTTTATGATATAGATGTTTACTTAAATTTTGTTAGTAAATAGATTAGATAAATTTTTAATGTATAGGGAGCATTTGGGATAAAATCAGTACTTAGGTTTGGATTTAGGATTCATGGTCATCCATGTCCATCGGAAAATGACACGGTTGATGAATATGATCAATATTGGACACAAATTTGAAAATGCACACAATAATTTGATTCCCAGATGCCCCGTCAATGGGTGTAACCCGGAAGCTGCCTGCTTACTCGAATGTCTCTATATGTCCTCAGCTATCATTAATGACCCGACAATTACGGTTCAATATTTACTTCTTCAAACCAACGCGACGCAACCCAATAAGACAAACTACTGAGAGCTGTAGAATCACTGACTGCTTTTTGGAGTCGATAATTCCGGTATATTTGTGAATATTTGTATTATTATTTTAATACCTAAAAAAATAATAATAATTACTATAACAGTTATAAAAATACCTATAAATACGATAAATCACTCACAAAATAATAATTTTTTGTGTCGAAAAAAAAAGATAAAAATAATTACTATAAATGTGATATAAACACACATAATAATAATAATAATAAAACTATTTACAAAAATGGTAAATTAACTACAAAAATTATAAAAATATTATTTAAAATAATAAATTTTGGAAATATAGCAAGACATTTTTATTTTTATTTTTATTTTTTATGGTACTATGGTCAAGCCTCTGCTTTTTTCCTGGTTGACGGGTTAATGTATATCCAGTAGTTTCAGTTTTGTCCTATTGTTTACATGTAGATATAAGGAATCTCGATTCCGTATACTCAATATAAATTTGACATGGCATAATTATTAAATACATATAATAATAATTTAATATTAAAATATCCGATACACGGATCACCCAACAAGTCACGACATTAACAAGCCTATGTGGATGTGGTTGAATATTAAATTCCCTAATTTTGTTTTTTACTAGTATTATATTTAGAAAATGATGATTTGGCAAATCGGGTCCACTTGTGAGATGAACAATCTCTTTCTTTCTTGTTTTTTATTTTGTGGACTTTGTAACTTGTAAGCCAACCACAACTTTCGGACGGACTCAAAAGCACAAAGAAAATTCCACTGTTTGTTTGTGAAAACGTCACGTGTCTCGCAACACTACAGTTTTTTTTTTTTTTTTTAATAGTGTGGTATATCTGAATCAGTTTAAATGTGATTTAATAAAGCGCCACCGTTTTAAGGCAGCACAGCTCCTTCCTCCACCCTTTCTGACTCGTCCGGATGGGTCTTCTAGTTTTTTAATATTTTCTTTCTGTTTTTGGTTTGGGTCAAAGGTGATGGAATCACCTGTGGGAGTTAAAGAGTTGAGGAAGACTACGGCACCCTAGGTTGCACGGATATAAACATATGTATCATATTTAATATATGATACAATAATATAGATACGACAAAATTTAAAATTTAAAAATAATATAATATATTTTTTAAATAATAATAAAATTGTAATATATTATAATAATAATAATAATAATAATAAAACATATATTATAACAATATTAATAATAAGGTCTAACAAATATTTTTTTTTCTTAAAATTGAAATAGATCAAAATATATATTCATTGTTTTTATCAAACATCGTTATATTCTTAGTATAATAGTTAAAATAATAAAAAAATAGAAACACGCCTCTTTTAATAGTTAATGGTTGTTTTTTTAATAATTTTTTTTTTGAATATGGTGATATCATAACCGTATCTTAGATATATATTAATCGTATCTTGGTTATGTTTGACTGAGTTTACTATTCAAAACAAAACAATGCTATCTAACTGTGTTCGGCCATGTTGAACATTGGCACGACACCTTGGGGAAAGTATCCGTACTTCCTAAACGGTACCTAAGGCACTAATTTTTTTTGGTGATAAAAAATTATAACTAGATCATGCAATTGTTTAACTTCCATTCTTGTTGCTTAATAATGTGTAAATTGAACAAAACATTGCAGACCATTAACGACGTTCTTTTCGGGGTGGTTTCATCTGGCCTTTCAAAATATCTGGATCTACGAACCCCAAAAGGTAAAATGCCTTTGCATTTACATTCCATTGTTAATGACATTTTTCATCAACTTAACTAAATTGAGTTTTAACTCTCTCTCTCTCTCTCTTTCTAGCTCTGCGAGAGGGGCTTCAAATGACAGGACTTGCCATGGTCAATCTAAGGCCACAATCAGGATTGCAGGTACCATTCTCTCTCTCTCTCTCTCTCTATATATATATATATATATGCAATATTTGTTTATCCAATGATTAACAGGTTAAACAATCATTTACTTTAAAATTTTGTCACTCTCTCTGTCTTTGTATGCAATATTCGTTTATCCGATGATTACCAGGTTAAAAAACTATCTATTCCAAAAGTTTACCATTCTCTATCTCTGTATGCGATATTTATTTAGCCAATGAGGAAAACTGGTTAAACAATCATCTACTCGAAAAACTTATCATAAAGTACTCCAAAAGTTTAAGTTAACATCTCCTCACGTATAGGCTAGATTTTAGGCCTAACATGTAAAAATCTTTTAATAATTAGGATGACGGCGAGATTTGAATACAGGATCTCTTGCTCTGATATCATGCTAAACAACCATTTACTAATAACTTAAATATTTGTACTTCAACATAACAAACTTATTGAAATCCAATTTTTGGGTTTGAATGGAAACGATGCTCTACTTATGATCAGGATCTTTCGAAGTTGATGAGAAGCAATTCAGCGACACGGTGGGGCAACAAATTTGGTATGCTTGTTACCTATTTATTACCATAGAAGTTGCACTGATCCTCTACAGTTTCTAACGAGAGCAAAGGCGATGATTGACCGGAAGAAACTGTCATTAGAGGCTTTCTTCTCTTACAAAATCGGGTACTTAGTTATGTCCTGCCTTGGACCAAAGGTGAACAAGCTCTATTTCAATGCAGTTTTAGCACATAAAAGAGTAAACTGCTAATTATTTTGTCTTCATTGTAGTTTGCGTGCATGCTCAACTACAGAATACTTTGTAACACGACATTTACTATCTCAAACGTGCTTGGCCCTCGAGAGGAAATTACGATTGCTGCCAATCCAATAACGTATATTCGGGCAAATACATCAAGCCTACCTCATGTACAGCTTCTAAACTCAATCTCTTTGTTTTCTCGATTGGCAGCATGTGTTTGGAATTGATAATATATAACAGGAGGTTGGCTATCTTTCTGATGTTGGTACTGCAGGCAATTACAATGCACATGTTGAGCTATGCAGGAAGAGCTGATATGCAAATCCTGGTGGCCAAAGAGATTATCCCTGACCCTGAAGTTCTAGCTAGCTGTTTTGAAGAAGCCTTGCTTGAATTGAAGAAAGCTGCAGAGACTGCCACCAAAACCTGAGGAAATAAGTGTCCATTAAGCATGCAGATTGCAGAGAACAGAGTTCTTGGACTTCGGGTCGGATCCAAATGGGATATACATGGGTTTGCTTGACCCAGTTTGTCAAGAGGTGTTCGTATTAGATTGAACTACCTTGACTTGGTCAATGTCTTGCATGTGTGGAACCTCTTGTTTGTTCAAATATTCATAGTAATTCACCATTGTAAAACACTTCAGAAATAATTATTCAACCATTTAGTCCTCCACCTCTTAAACATCCCCCCCCCCTCCTTCTCTCTCTCTCTCTCCAATCATTGTTTGTTTTTCCTTCAATTGGGAGGGAGTGAATTGGGAAAAAATATTCATTTAACTATAACCCCACATCAATATTATTACGTGATATAATTAACTAATAATATATAAATAAATAAAGAAACGGACCTCACAAAAATTAATAACTATTCATCTATATAAGTAAATAATTACTCACTATTCTTCCATATAAGTCAATAACTACATAAGTAAGATTCACTTTACTCATTTGAAATTTTATTATTGATTGGTGATACTATGTCATCAATGCTGACATGGTATCATGAATGTATATTAAATATTCTCTCATGAATTGGACAGTTTGGTAAGAGCTACAATATGAGGATAGTACCGAAGGAGGTATCATACCGAAAAAATTATGTTCTAAGGTCAAATTACAATTTTAAAAATTATGATCGATAATGTAAGTTACAACTTTTAAAGGTTAAATTATAACTTCCGTAATGGATTCAAGTGACAACTGAACAGTCTCTGTCCAGGACCCGTCATCACTCCTGTTTACTCTTTGTCATGTTATACTACTAAATGCAACTCCCTTAATGTGTGCTCTGCCTGGAAACCACAGTCCAACTGCCAATGCTTTTCGATTATTATTGCTATTATAGTCCCCCAAAAGTGTACAGAAAAATATACATCAAGAACATCATACAATCCACTCTCTGCAAATCAGGTATAAACAAGACATGCATACTTACCTATTGACAAGCAGCATTGGCAAAACAAGGAATGCCATAATCATCGATTAGCAAACATTAAGTAATGCTGTTTCTTTTTCTTGCTTCATCGACGCCTTAAGTGGCAAAAGAAACCGATGTCTTCCCTCTTTTCCTTTTAAGCATTAGCTTCCTTAGCAAACCAAACCGTCCTCCCCGTTTCTTACTTGGTACAATTGCAAGAGGAGCTCCAACTGCAACAGTTCTGAATTCAGGCTTCAAAGCAAGATATCCTTCTGGAGGCGCTACCTGGAAATTAGGAGCACGAATGATGGTCGGTGTTTTTGTTTCTGCAGTGCTAATAATTTCTTTTGTCTTCGGGGAATTCAAATCCACTGGTTCATCGCCATCCTCGGCCAGCATTCTATCACGAAGGGATGAGCGCTGGATCAACTTCTTATTGTTGGCGCTGGTGTTAGAGAAAACCTTGTCAAAAATTGCTGCTTCCTTCGGTGAAGCCAACGCTTTTAACTGTTTCCCCAGGTTGAATATGGTTTCTTGGCACTCAGCCAACTTTGCAGAAGCAGCTGAAATCTCCCAGCCCTGCAAAATTTGAACGAGTTTTTTGATTTATGACCGCCTCTGATAATTCATTCCTTGACCACCTTGTTTAGGTGTATGCAAAAAGGTATCATCTAAGTACAATTAACTTTTGCAAAGGCGTATTTTTTCTGGAAGGTATGAGGATGAAATGGGTATTGAGTCGAGAGAAAGAGGTCTTCTCTACATAATCCAGCCATACTATATTCATTTCCATGGTATGTCAATCCCATAATCAAGGATGCCTTTCAGCATCCCAGGTCTTAAAATGCTCCCACAAAATTTTACACCGGATTTCAAAGGCGATTAGAGAATTAACTTAGGACCTCATATAGTGACATTGGTTCAATTTCTCTCTTTAATTTTTCCTTTCATCCCAACAAAGTTCGATGGTGGCTGAAATGGTATGTGATATTCCCCATCCACTATACTGTACTTGCACATAAAAGGACATGTAAAACATGATGGGATAATTTAGTTTTCTAATTAATGTCCAACTGTATGTTTAGAATGTCTTGTATACCTACAGCGCAATATGAACGTGAGAATCAGAGTTGTCAACATACAGGCACAGCTCTCACATTGATGCTACTCAATCAGCACAAACTAGGACACTGAACGTAACGGAACAAAATGTGCCTGTGTGCATAATTAATCTAACTATGGTGGTCCTCTGTAAAGCAGAGGCTCACAACAATTTTTTCAAACTAAGGGAGTACCAGGGAAAGATCGTAAGTACCTGATCATGCACATGGCATTCTTTGCAGAAATCTAATGTTGATTTTGTCAACAAAAAGGAAACTTACAGTTTGGAGTAGCTTCTCCTCTTGATCTATGTCATCTTCTGGAATGTCCTTGTTGGTAATACTGCATATTGCATGTTCCAGAAATCAGACAGTTCTTTCTTTAATAAGGCAAATTTAGGGTTTAGTTTCTGCAGAGAACTAAAACCAAGAAAGCAAACCTTTCAAGTTGGAGTTGAAGCTCAAGGCAGGTCCCTTCCAAGTCTTCACAGCAGTGACTTTTATCGTCTAATTCTACTTCAAGAGCAGATAACTTCAGAAGAACTTCATTTAATTTAGCTTTAGCAACATTCAGCTGGGTATCGAGATCTTCATTTATCAACTTCTGATTTTCAAATTGATCCTCAATCATTCTTTTGGATTCTTTCATAGTATCCACTTCAGTTTGTAGATTTCCAATGCTTTGTTCTGATTCACGAAGTTGATTTGTCAAGGCCTTTTCCTTATTGTTTGCCGACTGCAGCATCGCCTCCAATTCTTTTTGTGAGGATTTCATATTATTCAACTCTTCTTTCAATCCTTCATTCTCTTCTTGCAGATTAGAGCGAATCTTCTCCATTCTGAACATAAGATTTTGCATATTTGAAGTAGTAATGGAGGGGGAAAACGATGACTGCTCCTCAGACTTGTGAACTACAATTGATGGTGAAAACGTGCAATTGCCCACAGATCCAGACTCACTTGCACATGCTGATTCATCATCACCAAAATGCTCCTTGGTTTTCTCTCTAAGACTTGAAGCATCTTGAAAGGCAATGCATTTGTTCACAATCCAGTACAATGTAGATGCCAACTCCTCAGCAAACTTCTCAAAGTCGACCTTCCCATGCAACAAGTCAGTACAAGTATTAACAAATTGTCTTAGAACAGTTCTTAGTTCACAACTTTTCCATTGGAAAACATGAACCAAGTAGTCTGACGGTATTGTGGACTGCAACTGTGGTAAGGTTCTCTGACTTATACCTGAACTATCTGGCACAGTACAGTTCGTTGAGCATGTTGAATCTATCCTTCTGATAAGCTCAATCATTCTACAGATTGACCTACTCAGATTGGATTGGACATATTCACTGTGCGTTTCTTGCATCGTGGTGCCAATATCAGGAGTTTTTTTAATTGAACCCACTCTAGGAGATGCATTTGGAGATTTCCAAGTAATATAACCGCTTATTGGAAGCGCCTCAGATCGCTCTGGATGCTTTGAAATCCCTGCTCTATAAGCTTCACTTGCACCTCGGTGATTCAAATATTGCAAAGCTAATCTAATGTCCTCGAGAAGTTCTTCAACACTTCTTTTTGAAAAACGATTTTGCTCCAAGATCACCTTCAAGACATCCTGAAGCCAATCACAGGATTTTCCAGATGATACATCTCTTGTTTGGAGTTCTTGTTGCCCGTCATTGGGATCCCCTTGTACCACTGGAACTAGTTCCTTACAAGACAAATACAAATGATGCTTATATGCCTCCTTTGTCAAGGAATCTGATAACCTGTAACTCGCATCTGAAGAAGCATACGAATTTCCTAGGGAGGCATCAACAGCGACTATTGCTAACTTCTCCATTTCTGCGAAATCATCCATTAGGCTCATGTCTGAAACTCCAATCATTTTGCATTCAGATGCAGATGTATTTCTGGGGTTTCGTTGTCTGAAATACTCTAGCTCTGAAATCAGAGCAGAAGCCACTGATCCTGAATGATAAGTTTCATCATCATTGCCTACATCATAACTGGCGAGAGAGAGTTCATTTGACAGTGTGTCAGACAAAGCTGGCTGCAATTGCATAGATTTCTGAACTTTTGAAAGCTCTGCAAGCTGAGCTTCAACCTGGGACAATTTGGAGGTTTTTCTAGCACATACAGTTGTCAAAGAACAAAGTTCATTATCTTTCTTGGCTAAAATTTCTTTGAGAATTTTGTTTTCGTCTTCTATATTACATAACTGCTCGATCAACAAACTAATCTTCTTACTGGGAATTTCAAGAGAGCCTTCTGTGGTAGAGTCTCTCACACCTCCGGTCATGGGATTCAACTTTCTCCTTCCCATCTCTATTTGACTTCTTCCCTGTATTTCAACTTCACTCTTCATCTTCGCCAACGCAGCTGGACCAGGCAACCGCTTGCGCACTAGGACACGCAATCTTTGACATTCTGCTTCTAACCTTGAGATCTTCTTTACACTATCCAAGTGGTGTTTGTGTGATGCATCAGCAGAGCGACGGCTAAATTGTATCTCCTCATTTCGAATCTCAAGCTCCTTCTCAAGCATGCGAAATTCATATTTCAAAAAGGCATTTTCTTTTTCTGTAGAATCCAGCCTGGCCATTAGTGTATTGAATTCTGCTTCTACCTGAGACTTGCACCTACTAAGATCCTCAACCAATTTCTCTTTCCCTAGAAGGGCCATACTGAGACGAGAATTCTCAACAGTCAAGTTTGCAAGCCTTTTACATGTTTCAGATAGTTTTTCCTCTAATTTCTTATGTGCCTTCTCAAATTCATCTGATGTCTTCATTACAGAATCACGGATTCGTTGTTCCTGATCTTCTCTAACAGAACTTAACACCTGCATACAATCCTTTAATGCGGCATTTAAGTGAGTTAACCTTTCATCTGCAGCTACTCTCTGCTGTAATGTTTCATCTAGTTCTTTTTTCAGACAAACTACTTCTGCCTCTGCCTTCTCCCGGCCTGAACTAATACCAACCAAATTATAGATGCCAAAAATAATTCTAAAACTGGAAAGAATGAAAAATAAAGAACAAATACCATGAATAATAATCATCATTTGGAAAAATCAAGGATAACAGTAATCACCTGCAATGACTTCTTGAGCCATTCTGGCATGGTTTGCCACGAGGTCATCTTTGGCATCACACTCACTGAGGACAGAAGCCAACTTCTCATTTAGATTCATCACTGATTTTTCCAGAGCAATTTCTTTCTCATTTGGGTGCTTCTGTGTGTTATTAAGTAAACATTAGCTAATTTATCAAAAAAAAAAAAAGTAAACATTAGCTATGCCTCCAATAAATTCTAACATCTCTGATTTGGGATCAAAAGTTCACGCTAAAAACAATAGCAATTTTACACTTGCATAAAAAATAACTACTTTGAAGTTTTAACATTTCCGCATAAAGCCTTATTGCATTAAAGCATAGAAGAGCTTAATTTTGTATTGCATTCTAAAAGAGAGAAGCTTTGTTACCTCTTGTCCATTTCCTTTCAAAGAAGGGTCGGCTTTGTCATTTGCAACAATGGTCTTTTCTGAAGATTTTTTCTTCCAAAGCCATGTCTTGCTTTCCATGGTTAACTACACAAGACAAAATAGAACAATGAATTAAGCAGGACCTCGCAATAGCACACCTTTATATTCGAGTTTTGAATAAAGTTCATATTACCAAAGACCATAGCTGTCTAAGATCCAAGGGCTAAATGCTTTGTCAAGTGATTAGTTCCGGCATCAACATTCAAGATAGCTATGTCTATTCAGTGAGTGACAAAATAGAGTTACCTCCCTAAATTGTATTCACTAAACCACTTACTAATTGCAATAGAAAATAAAACTATGAATTCAAAATATGATTTCTAAATTACCTTTCTTCAAGAAATGGATCTCTGTGATGTCACTCGTACGCAGGAAAGCAGACAAGATCAAACAACCTGTCGAGTTTGGGAACAAATGGTCAGAAGTTAACCGAAACAAAATGGAAAAACAAATCATTAAAGAAACCGAGACCACGGATCATTATTGACCACGTATCAGATAGAAATTTCAGGTGAGTTGAATGGAAGAACTTCCAAAGTATCTCACAAATAACGAAGCAAATCCCTCTCTGCATTGAGGCATTGTTTGTCATGAAAGTCGAGTCGAAAAAGGGGCTAAAAGCGAAGGATTGCCGACCTTCTTAGGTAAAGTAGGCACATAAATTAGAGTGATCAGTGACAGGTGATGTATACGCAGCGAAATCGACATTTCCACAAGAATCAATGTCTAATATTCAACAGATGCACCTTATAAGCAGGATGAATGAAACTGAGAGTCCTATTGCAGAAGCTAACAGCATAAAAACAAGAGCACACGAAAAGGGTATCAGGTACAGTTACTAATCAACAAATTCCTTCGGATCAGCGCCTTGAAGTTGAAAAAAAATCTACCACTGGAGAGCATATTATCATAATGGTCTCATGAATCATGACTAAAGACAGAAGTACTAAATTTGGCTATCTGAGAGTGAATTATAATTACGAGAGGGAGAGAGGTAGAGGAGGAGGAGGGGGGGGAGCATCATACGTATCCAAAAGCAAACTAATCCCTGGATCATTGCCTCACTTCACTGGGACATGAATGATCTCAACAAACAGAGATTATTTGGTTAATGCTGCTATCTAAGAGACAAATATATCAGAAAATTGCAAGTACAAATTCTTTGTTCGAAAAATACAACTAGAAACTGTAATGCCCAATTTACAAAGTCAACAATTTTAACAATGAGCTCTGAAATTTTTAATCTGATTAATAATCACAAGTAAACCCAAAAAAAATATTATAATATTCTGAAATATATAATGCATTATTAGATATGCATGTTGACATTTAGGAAAGAAACATACAAAAAACGGCCAAGAACAGTGAAAGAGAATGTGGGGAAACAGATGCGAGCTACCATTAGAACTAGAACCCCAAACAAAGTAAGTAAAATTGAGGTTTTGGTACTTGGTCCAAGCTATAAAGAGCTCACCTGGATTAGTTTACGACGAAGCTGTTGATACTGTTCATGGGTCACCCACCATGATCGCCATCAAAGAAGAGAATAATGGGTGGAAGACTTGAATGCACCGAAAAACTTTCAAGTGTAAAAGCTAAGAGGAATGAGAAAGAGCACAATTTAAGACGAACTGTGAAGCAGAAAAGCACATGAATGAAGGAAATTCTGAAAAATTCATCGAGTCCACCGACAAACACTTGTCTGGTGCATTGATTAGAGAAGAAATAACAGTTTACAGAGCCACAGTAAAAGCTATAAAGTAGGCAGTGAACGGTGGGGTGTGTGACAGAGAGAAAGAAGGAGGAGGAGATAACGGGTGTCAGTGTCATTCAACGTTTGGTAGCAGGAAATTGCCACGCTAATGGGCGAGTTTGTGAATGAAACGCCCGAAAGTCATGAATAGCTGAGAATTGGTGCGTGGACAGACGTGCCTTAATAAAAAAATTGTCCATATTATAATTAGTCTTGATTCCCATTATAAAATAAACAATAAACTTTCACCCCTTTACTTTCAATTTTGTTTTAATTAATTCTTTTTGTTAATTTCAATATTTAAAACAAATAAAAGTATATGACGTGGACAGTTACGTGACAAACACCTGGATCTGGCTCCATTAAATCTAACTTGGAAAATAGGTGGAAAGATTTTATTGACATAAAATTAATAGTTAATGGACTAAATTGAGATATTTAAAAGTTTAAGAATTATTTTAAAATAAATAATAAAATTTAAGAACTAATTATGATATTTATTCTATAAATATAATAAAAACAAGGGTAAATTATACAAAACCTGCCTGAAATTTAACGGTAGTTGCATATCACCTCCTTTCATAAATTACGAGTTACACTTAACCCCTATTATTTGTGAATAAAGTTCAAATCATGACTGACCTAATGGTTTTTGCAACTAGACTAAAATGCCTTTCACTTATCTTCTAATTTCTTTTTGTAACGCCATCCATTCCAACCACGTAACACCCAAAAGAGTCACTTACAAATAGGCAGACCCCTCTCTCAAAAACCATAAATGTCCCACCCCCACCTCGCCTGGTCCGCCCCCGTTCCAAACTCTCCCCTTTATAGGGGTGATAGTGGACCAGAGAAAATGGATATTCATTCAAATTCGTTCTGTTTGAACTAAAAATTAATCATACGTATTAAACGATAAATATATACAAAATATCCGTATAAACTCGTGTAGGGATAGAGGCGAGGATGAACTGACATTTATCCCCGTCCCATTCCCGCCTCGCCCCCTTCCCCGCCCATGTTAATCCCGTGATATATATACTACTTGAATATGGTCTTTGTTGAATTTTGATTACATTGTTAAATATGATTTTTTGCTAATTTTTGAGTTTATTCTATTTGAAAATAATTTTTGCTCATTGAAAATTATTAGATAGACTTTTTGCTTAAAAAATGCTGGATAGAATTCTTGCCTACTCACTATACCAAATGCTAGTAGTTCTTTTTTATTAGAAGAATTATGTTGTAATTTTCAGTTTGTGATATTTAATGTTTGGATTATTTATAATGTTGGATTTATGTTGGGCTTGGGCGAGGGGTGAAGGTGGGGATTATAAATTTAGCCGTGGACGGGAATAGTGATAAAAATTATACTTGTTAATGGAGGTGGACCGAGGATGGACAAATTTTTTTAAGCGGATACAGTGATAAATACTACACCCCCACCCCTGCTTTAGTTAATTGCCATCCCTACCCTTTTCACCACCAGCCCAAATACCATAAAACCCTCATTGACACACCAGCCAAAAGCCACCCAACTCCTCTGGTACATCTCCTCCCAAACGCCATCCATCAACTCACTATCTTTTGCATATTCTTTGTGTCAAGAACCATAATCAAACTCAAAAAAAATAAAAAAAATTCAAAGATCACAAACTAGGATCAAAGATTGGAGGAGGAGTTGCAGCGACATGGGTTACAGTGGGTTGGGGGGTGAGGGGGTTACAGTGGATTGGGGTAAGTTAGATGGAGAGTTGTAGTGACGTAGCGAGAGTTGGGTATAGAGAGATGACCTGAGAGGATGCCATTGAAAATCTATACGCTTTATGTTTTTTCTTGTAATTTTTTTCAATTGGATGAAGGATAAAATTGACAATTTAATTTTAAAATTTAGAAAAAAAAATTATTATTT
>CAUOFW020002459.1:0-48616 GCA_963454935.2 Ilex paraguariensis | reverse complement strand
CTTGTCCTTCTGTGCCTTTTTAGAGCATCGAAGAAGGGCCTACACTTATTCAAAGATCTAGATATGAAGCAATTTAGGGCGGCCAATATCCCTGTCAGCTTCTATATGTCCCTAACGGTCTTTTGGACGTTAATGATGGCTTCTATCTACTCAAGACTTGCCTCTACGCTGCGTCGGGTAAACAAGTACCCAAGGAATTTACCCGAGCTAATCCTAAATGAGCACTTTGCTGCATTCAGATTTAACCCATACTCTCGGAGTGTTTGGAAGGTCATCCCCAAATCTTCAAGATGGTTCTCTTAGCACTTTTTACAAGTATGTTATCAATGTATACTTCCATGTTCACTTTTGTTTGTCACTTAAACATCTTGTTCATTAGGTGTTGATTAGTGGCCCCCGTTGTGACCGAACGACATAACTTTGTAACAGTATACTCCTCGCGGGGTAATGAAAGTCATTTTTCTTGATCTGGTGGATGTAGGGGGATCTGATGGTAGCCTGCTCATGCATTTATAAACGTCATTGTCTCGTTTGCACATCCATATATCCACCAATTGATCCACCTTTCGAAGTAGGTAATCATTCCTAGGACATGCCTTGTTCAGATCAATGAAATCGATGTAAACGCCTCGCTTCCCATTCTTATTCTTTGCACACACTGTGTTAGACAGCCACTCTAGGAACTGTACATCTTTGATCGCATTAGCTTCCAAGAGTTGCTCAACCTTTTCATTCACAACGCTGAGATGATGAAGAGCTGATTGGCGTGGTTTTTGCTTCACAGGCTTAAAGCTTGGATCCATGTGCAATCAATGTCTTATGACCTTAGGATTGATCTCCTTCATCACTGAGCCGAGGGATGCCATGCGAATACATCCATGTTTCAACGCAAAATAACTATCATTTCCTCTTGCTCATTTGGAGGCATCTAAGAGCCAACTAGGAATAACTTTTCCCTATCCTTAAGATCCAAATACACGGTCCTCAACTACTTTATCGAGTGATTGGTAGGGTTTACCCTCAGCTCGTCAACCCCTTATTCCTTGAACTTTGATTGCTATTTGTTTAGGACGATCTTAGTATCGGGTTCCTTCTCTTTGGATTCAACCCCTGCCTTCACAGCTGCATAAAAGCAGTTCTTGGCCAAGGCTTGATCCCCATAGATCTCCATAATGTCCTCCTAAGTGTAGAATTTCGTCTTCTAATGATAGAAAGAACGAATGGCCTTAAGGCGGTGCAACCATGTTCTTCCCATAATGACATTATATGGTAAGTCAAAATTAATAACCACAAATTATGTCTCCAAGACGATGGGACCTATCTTGATAGGTAAGCTAAATTTCCCAAGGGAAAGGGCGTATGACCCATTGAAATTGATGAGAGGAGTTTTCACTGAGGTGAGATCTTTGGGATCGAGGCCCATTTTCTGTAGCATATTTTGATACATGACCGCAGAGGAACTCTCGAAGTCAATCAGAATGCCCCTTACATCAAAGTTTGATATTTGTGGAGTAATGATCAGTACATCATCGTATGGAAACACCACCTCGGCCAGTTCGACATCCAAAAAAGTGATATCCACTCCTTCACCCTGAGTCGTCTTGGCTAACTATGTTTCTATCTTACCCTCCTCCAATTTGCACGCCGTCAACACCCTCTTTAAGTCTGCTCTGAGCGTATTAGTGGTTGGCCATTCCAAGGGGTAGGCATGAATTACATCAGTAACTATTGTGGGGTTTCCCTTTGTCTTGGCCACCTGGATTCCTTCAGTCGGTGCCCCTGGGTCTATAAACTCATCGAGGTGTCCTTCATTCACCAACTTTCTAGGAAAGACTTATACACCCGACAATTCTCGGCGAGATGCCTAGTATCCTGATGATAAGAACAATAAGCATTCTGATTCTTTGTTGAGGGATCCTCCTACATTTTGGCGGCCATTTAAAGAATGGTTCTTTCTTAATATTGTGCAACATCTTGTAGGTCGGATCCTTAAAAATAGTATGGACCCCCCAAATAAGCTTGGGGTCGGCAAGGATGTGAGTCTGACCTTATTACCCTGTTCCTTTTCTCGGTGAGGCTATTCTTTCTTCTTTAGGATCGAGGTTTTACTCTCGTGCAACCCTAGATCATCCTCCACCTCGGCGTATTTGTCAATGTGGGCCATCAGGTCACTCGTAGTGTATTGGGTCCTCTTTGGTAGGGACCGATATAGGTCAGTATCTCGAGACAAGCTGAGTCTGAAAGAGACTACAACCATCACTTTAGAACACCCTTCCACTTCATTGACCTCCTCCTAGTAGCGGGCAGCATACTGTTAAAGACTCTCATTGTACCTCTATCAAAGGGCGAGTAATGACCCGATGTCCTTCAAGCACTTACTGCTTGTGATGAACTGGGCAGGAAACCATGTGGTCAACTGTTTCCATGAGCCTATGTTTGTTGGGGGTGGACTTTCATACCACTTCATGACGGTGTCCTCGAAACTCATTGAGAACACCCAAACACAACAACTTTGGGTTTGTGTCATAGAATGACATGAGTTGCTTATATTGTCAAATGTGAGCTTCAAGACGAGGTACCATGAACTTATGACACATCTCCACTTCCCTTATGTTGCGGACGAAGGGAGAATGGACAGTCTCATAATTGGTATCCTCCCCCCTTTACGAGGTACCTTTCTAGAGTCGCTTCACGTCCAAGTGGGACCTTAAATCGTCCTTTCCCTTCTGGCACTTGGGGGGCACCTCGTGGTGCATTATCCCAACGTCTTTCACGAAGAAGGTAGATACCTCAAACTCGTCCCTTGCTTCTCGCTGAGAGAGATGCCTACATAGATCATCATTTGCCAGCTATCTGTCTCTTTTCTTCAGGATGACAGTTTCTCTTGTCTTGTGGCAGATAGGTTTTAGCTCCTTAGAATTTATTGCCTTCTAAGAAAGGCGGTGATGGAGATTGTCCCATTTTAAATTTTCTTGAAAGGACTTGCTCTTAGAGAAATGCTTAAGACTTAAGGACCCTCTTGAACATCCAAACTCATCTAGAATATTGAGTACATTGACGTTATCCTCAATCTTCTTGAAAAGACCTTTCGACCACTTTTCTATGAGGTCCACCAGATCATGGGCAAGGGGTCCACCCCTGCCCCCCATGAGGTGGGGGACGGTGTGCTGGGACTGCTGCCCAGGCTAGAGGGCACGCTCTTGGCTAGCAACTTGGCCCTGGACCAAGTTATCAATAAGGTGCATTGACTTGGAAGTCGATATATCTAGAAGGGGTTTAGTCTTCTTTTTGTGTCGTGGGTTTTCATCCACATAATCTCTCGATCAAGTGTTAACCATCATGCTGGCTATAGGGAAGTTCTGATCGTTCCCATAGATGGTCCCAAATTGTGCGTTAACACTTTGATCGACACTCGAGGGTAGTCCCTCTTGGTGAGGATGATGAAAGACCTAAGGTTCATAGAAAAAGAGTTAGAAGAGAAGCCAAAGTTGTCTCCGGCGATTCCCTTCCAATGCTTAAGTCAGTTTCTGAAAAGGAAATGAGACAATACTTAGCGTTAAGGTTGAGGAAGTGTTTTGCGTACCTCTCTCCTTTAACTAAGAGGGCTATTTATACTTTCCTGGTGGATGGGTATCTTTATCGAGGAAACCTTGTATCATTCTCCTTAGCGGGAGGCTCCCTTATTGGTTATTCCCTAGGACAACAAGGATGTCTTACTGACCTTGTCAGGTGACAAGGCATGGAGTTGGATTTTCCCTTTGACATTGATCCCTGATCCTTCTACACACGCTTCACAAGACACGCATTGATGGCATTAATCCTTCATTGTCTGAGTTTCTACTAATTGTTAATTGCAACATATGACGTTGGAGACCCTCTCAGCTGAGTAGTAAATGTTTCATCTCTATTCTCCTCTGTGCATTAATTATTTGTCATATGCTCATGAAGAGCATTTATTACCAGATGTAATAGTGTGTGTTATCATGCTTGTTCTGACAGCATAGGGCAATGGTTCCACACTTGCTAAGAGTTGAGTACGGATTCTGATCAATCGTGTTCCTCATGTATTCAAGTGGACATTCCCAATGCATCCCAGCAAACCAAGCTTACCGAGTGACATCACACCTAGCCAAATGACATCATCTCCGAGTGATGCCACATGCGCCTGAGTGACGTCACCTCGTCGAAGGGACACTCACCCTTTATTATTATAACTTTTCCCTCAAGTGATGTCACATAACCTCGATTGACATCATGATTTTGAGGGAAACCTATTTTCTTTTTGTCGTCATTACTTTTCTTTCCAGTGACATCATCTGTACGCCGAGGTAAAATCTCACGTGTCAACATTTGATTGGTTTGACATGTCACGTCCTATCATTGTTTATAGTGAAGTTTTATTATAAAATTGTCATTCTTGAGTATTTGTACATCTAAATATATTATTATTTTTGTTGTCAACGAGATTGATTAAATTATAAACTATTATTTGTATTATAATATTATGATATTGTTGCATATAAAAAAAATAGATGTGACATATATTTGACAGTAAAATCCAATTTTATAACAACATGTATATAATAATAGAATACATATTGAATTTTTTTTATAAATAGATACAGAAATTATATGTAAGTGTACTACCAATAATAAATATAAAAGAGGCTAAAAAGCTTAGAAGTCAAATACTACTAATAAAAGTGTCGGAAAGAACTCAGAAGTCTAATAAGTATAGAAAACATTAAAAATTAGATAATTGACTTTATAATAATAATGAAGGATAAAATTAAAAAAATAAAAAAATTCACAAATACTTGCATTTATAAGTAGTATAGATGTAGATATAGATAAATAATTTCCTTCTTTTAAAAGAATATAATTGATCCATGCCTTGTATCTTCGTAAGTTCCGAATATAACTGAAACTTTGTCAGCATGGCATTCTATTTTTAAGGGGAATCTAAAACTGAGGGATAACTAGCATATATGTGTTTATGCCACTGGGGATCTATTTTCTTAATTTTGTATTAGTGCATAACAATGTAGTAGTAGCTGCAAGCCGAGAAATGAGAGTTGGATAAAGGTTTGCTTTGTGCATGTGTCTGGAGATATCCAGTGCATAGAATGCCTCAGAATGTTCACTTGGGTATATGATTTGTATGTGTAGTGGAGATATTCAATGCAGAGTTAGCCTATAGCAAGAGTCTGTCATGTCTTTTTTACAAATATGTGGTGGATATATTAAGTGTACGAGTCAGGTGTTATTTGATAAAATTGAAAACTGAATACAAAAATTAAACATTGAATTTAAGTGTTGAATGCTGAATTTTTTAATTCTTAGACTGTTTGGTATTCACTGAGATTTAAATATTGAATTGAATCAAACTGTTTAACAAATATATGGATCTGAGGTCTAAAAATTATTGTATTCTAATTTTTCTCTTTTTTTATTCATCTCACTGCAACTACCTTACTCCTACCACCAATGGTGGTGGCAGCAGCGATATAATGGCAGTGGCGATGGCATAATGGTGATGGTGGCAACGACACAATGATGATAGGGGTGGTGACGACAGCAGCAAAATGATTGTGGTGGTGGAGGCAACGGTGGCACAATGGTTGTGGTGGTGTTAGTGTGGCGATGGCACAATGGTGGGGTGGTGACAATAGAATGTTGGAAGTGGTGGCGGCGGCGGCGGCAGTAGCAGCACAATGGTGGTGGTGGTGGAGAGTGGGCATTAAAAAGTTAAGAGTAGGGGTGTTCACCCTACTCAACGAGTAGAAATTATGGTATTTCATCTTCCTATCTGATACTTTAAGTAAGAATTTTTTCTTGGTCTACCCTATCTGATTAAGTATATTATTCCTACCAGAATTCCATTAAAAACAATCGGGTAGGAAGTCGGGTAAAAATTGAATAAACATATATTTTTAGTTATTAATTTTTAGATTATTTTAACAATTTAATTAAGTAACCTACACCAATTAACTAACCCAATAAATCAATAACACTAAAAAAATACAATAAAATCAATAATACATAAATAATTACAATAAAAATACAACAAGAAAGTCGTAAATATCAACAAAACATTAGAATTTTTAGATTTTTGGATTTTAATTTTTAAGAATTAACACACACACACACATGTATATATATATATATATATATATATATAGTTATTGTCCGTGCCTGAAGACACTATATTACTTATAATATTTCAACACGCAAAAATATGATGTTTAAATAATTTCAACACATAACGATTAGGTTGATTTTGAACATTTTTTGTTGGTGCAATTGATATCTTATTTTTTTTGTATTGGTCATTTATTGTTTTTTAATTGCTGATTAACTTGGGTTTTGAATTTTTTTTTAATTTTTTGAGAATTATATATAGGTTTTCATTCAGTAGTGATTTATTTTTTGTATGAATAATAACTTGAAGATTTTATTTATGGATTATAAAAATAATTTAAACTTAATTGATTGATAAGAAGTAAAAAGTAAACATCAATCATCGGTACTAAGATGCGTGATAAGAAGACCTATTTATAGTATACTCTAGGTATGAATCAGTTTTGTAATAAGAAGGATGAAAAATTATATATTAAGTATATAATGTTTTTAATAAAATATTATACCAAAGGTTTTGAAAAAATCGATATACTAAATAACTTACATGTCCAAAAATGGTGACATTGTCCATTTGGGTACTGATTTTTGTGTTGTAGTGACGGTGTGTTTGCGGTTATTGGAATAAAATGTTAAACTGTCAAACTTTGAAAAAGAAGCACTAAACTTAGAGATATTTATGTATTTTATGTGTGTTTAATATAAATATTTTAATTTTATGCAAAGTTTTATCATAAAATTAAAAATTAAACAAAATCAACTTAAATCAAGGTACAAACAATATACTTTTAACATATAACATTTAAACCATTTAATTTAAAATGAATTCAATCTGAGTTGTTATTGTTCTTTTTCAAATTTAAGATAGAGACGTATGAGAGATAAGAGTGTAGAGTTCTACGATAAGAGGCTTCTTCATGGGCGAGAAAAGAAATTCAGGATTAACTGTAGACTGTTAAATCAAAATTTTTAAGATGATCTGAACTGTCTGTTATGTTGGAATTATGTTATCCGTTGGATGTATTTATGTTTTGCCTCAAAACGATCTTAGACCTCTTTTTGTCTTTTGGATTCAAACTTCGTTCTACTTTATTATATATATGAAAGTAGGGTAGCGTAAGAATACAAAAATTTTGTAGGTATTTCGCATTTCTATCTGATTTTTTGCAGAATACTAAAAATTCTTCTGTTGGCCTACTCGATTCTTTCGAATAGTCAATCAATAGAGTCGGGTATGGTAGAGTATGATTAGAATTTATGGGTAATCGAAAATTTGAACACCCCTAGTTAAGAGTGTAAAATACATTGAGGGTATATTTACTCATTATAAAAAATTTATAAAATTCTTGTTGACTAATATTTTCAGCATTAAGTAATAAGTAGATGACTTGCTACTTAAAATGCTTATTTTTAAGAAGTGTTTAAAATATTAAGTAGTATGAGTTTTAAATTATCAAAGGAGTTTAATTCATTAAGTGATTAAAATATTTAATTTTAAGTCCTAAGTGGTGGTATCAAATAGCCACTTAAATTCTAGCATGATTATTTGGGTGTGTGTAAGTTGATTAGTCATGAATATTGCACGATTATTATATTTATAGTTGGCTAATCACGTTAGGTATAGAGCTAATTGTGTTCAAATGATGGAGTTTTGGATCTTATCTCTCTTTTGTAGTGTTGGCCTATGTTTTCAAGGAGATAAGTTGAGTTGAAGATATGCGGGACTAATTTGCAAAAACAGAAGATATCCAGAACATTACGGAGTTAAAAAGGAGCCAGTGCTTACTGCGTCCAGACAGTCATTTACACGCGTCCGAACATGACTTAAAGTATAGACGAAGAAAAGTTGAAGACATGTGTCCGGACGGAGGGGCATGCGTGTCCGGATGCAGAAACCAGTAGCTACCAAGGCAAATACAAGAAATTGACTGCAAAGTGCATCTGAACCAGATCGACAGGAGGGCCAAGACTGGAAAATGCATCCAGATGGCTTGAAACACCCGCCTGGACGCAAGACTTTGATGTAAACTAGGTTTTTGGTCCCCGATGCGTATATTAGTTGGTGTAAATCCCATAGAGGGTCATTCCGCTCTTAGCCCACCTTCAATAGTTTTTGTTCTTGTTTTTTAATGGATTGTTAAATCCCCAGCTAAGTTAGGGGAAAAGTTTTCAATAAAATAATATATTATTTTTTATACAATGTTCTTTTAAGGTTGACCTAAAAAAATGTTCCTTTAGTGTATGATTTATTTTTTTAATTTAATTCTTGTATTTTAGTAAAATTTTTGCTTTGTAGAATTTCTTAATTCGTCGTGTCACATATATCAAATGTTTGACATTTCCTACAAATCAAATAACTGGCTTTGCATGTTTGAATTAATTAATTAGAATTTTTATAAAATAGTTGATTTATTATTTGCAATAAAATTAATGTTTATTTGTTAAAAAGTTTAATTTATCGTAAACTCTAGGTATAGTGAATTCTTGTGATCTATAAATAGATTCTTAGATTTATTTAAATATATTATCAATTTTACTTTTAGATATTTTCACTACTAAATATTTTGATTCACTCTTCAATTGATTCTCAATTGAGTTTGAAAACCAAAACATTAATAATTATTGTGTGTATTTTTGAAATAGTATCCCCGATGCTTTTGTATTCTCCAACATTATTTTTAAAACCAAATTTAATATTTTTCAAATTCAACTCTTTCAGACAACTCTCAAAGCAATTTTATTTTATTTTTTCTTTGCATTCTAAATTTACACAATTCCTCGAGGTACAATCTTAGACTTCCGAAAAAAATTATTACTTTGCATAATCTACGCTTGGGTGCGTGTGTATGTGTGTGTGGGGTAGAGATATTCAGCACAAAGTTAGACTTGAGCATGATCACTTGGGCTTGGTGTTGGATAAAAGCAGATTGTTTGTCGACTTTGAGACTAAATTAAAGTGAGATGCACTAATTATTTTGATTAACTTTTTGTGTGTTCGTGTTCTACTATAGAATAACGTAGTATATTTGCTTATTCAAATTGAATAAAGGTGAATGAGAAAATAAGCTTCAAAATGACCATCTTGAAAATATGAAAACAGAGATTGGGCCAATATAAAATTTGATACCAATCCAACATTAATTGGGCAAGAAAGTTTTGATTAGCATATATACTCCATGTTTGCTCTAAGGTTTGGACCCCAAGGGGCACCCCACTTTTGTAGATGGGAGAGGACCTAGATGGGCTTGGATTCGACCACACACGCGCGTCATTGTTTCACCCCAATATGTTCGGGCTGGGCTCGAGTACAGGTTTGTATGGGGTGTGTTTCGGATCAAACCTTATATTTTAGAGAAAATTCATTTTCTAAATGAATCCTTAATTTCTTAACCGAGTTTAAATTTATGCCTGTTGGAATGCAAAAGTCACACTAGTTTTGGATTTAAATTTCCCTCTAGTCCTAATTTGAATTTTATGCCTATTCATGAACGAGTAGACATGAATGGTGTCTTCTATGTTGCATGTTGTCTTTTGGGTTGCATTTGATTAGTAGTGGTGGTTATGAATAATCGTCTTTACATCTATATATACCAAGATTCATTCAGCATTATTCACTTTCACACTTGCAAAATTCGTGATTACTAGAGCTATTACATTTATTATTTTTTTATTTCTAAGAATCTTCATAACAAAGAGTACACAACACAGTTTGGTTTATTGGGCAAACAAATTAGAGTGTTATTTTGTTTCCACGAAGATCATTGTACCCTAGGAGATAAACATCGAGATTTTCATTAGCATCAATGTGGGGTGAAATCTGTCTTAAGAATATAGTATTAAACACTAATCTTAACCTAAAATTTTAATTTTTGTTCCTAGGGTTAGTTTTATTTGCTTCAGTTTTTTATGTGTTACTAGTTTGTTTTTTTTAGCTACAATAGGACCATTTTATTTATTGATCACGAAAATAGAGGGGAGGACATAAACCTTTTCCCTTTACATAACCGAATAATTCAACTAATAAAGGAGTCCAACCAAAGAAGAAGTCTAGCTGAAGGAAGAACAGATTTCCAAAGAATCCCAGCTGCACAGTCACGTGACAGTGACGTGAACAATGGGAGTTTTAGGGTGCTGAAATTGAAACTCCTTAAAATCCAGCTGCAGCTGCCAAAAGAATCCCAGCTGCACAGTAAGGTGAACAATGGCATCTAGGTAGCAGCAGTTCATTATCTAAGTCCAGTTGGGCAGTTCTTGAATGGGTTTAAATAGCTTGTTGTCATGTAATCCACTGAATTCCTGCTGTATAAGAAATCTAATAATGTCTAAATCCTTAGGTTTTTTTTGGCTTTGTCAACTTGAAAGTTCTTGATCTTGATCTTGTCATAATTACAAGTTGGACTTTATCAAGTGCCATAGCCAAAGCAAACAACTCCTCTTTTCTTTTCTTTTTTAGCTCTACCTTATTGAATATTGAAAGTAGCCTTTTAGACGATGTCATAAAAGAATTGAAATCATCTTCTCGAAGTAATGCTGCCTCCTTCCCATCAGAGTAAAAATCCCTTGATTGCTCATGAAGAAAAGACCTCTTAACGTAGTCATCCTTTGAATAAATCCCTCTTAGCTTCCAGGCCTAGTTTGTTAAGTGTTACTGTTTTGTTCTTAATTTCATAAACAGTGTATTTTTGTTTAGTACATTTGCATGTTTAATGACTTTCTAGAATTGTGACAAATAATCTACCATATTGATATCATCCTCCCAACACTTGGAACCATCAAGCTATCCAACTTTTGGGCCAAATTTACTCTCATGCATATGTATTCTTAACTTCAACTTCTTAGCGCCAGTACTAGGCATGCTGCAAGTCTACAAGCCAACTATTTTTGAGGGGGTTGCTGGAGGCACAAGAATGACAAATAGAGAAAGTAATTTGTTGTAATACTGAAAAACCTCTACTAACAGATGCGTAATATGATCGAGCCACATGGATGGAGCTTTCCAAATCCTTAAATTCCTTAGTATCCAACAACCTTTGTTATGATAGGTATGTTCATATGTACATCATATGTGCATTAAGCAATATGTCAGATTATCTGTGAATTGTGAAGCTTGCGGTAGTTTGGGATATGCAACCAGGGTTTATTATAGTGGAGAGAGATTTAGATAATGCAATGCAAATCATCAAAACAACAAACTTGCAAACTCATCCAGTTGCCTCCACCGTTGAAGACTACCAGAAGCTGTTGGCCAACCCCTAGCAAACTAAGCTGCAGCATACAGGCAAAGCAGACAACTGGCATGCAGATTTTTTTTGGCGAATGAAAGCCATTCTAGGAGGCTAGTGGTTGGTCTAATGACCACTGTTCCGCTATTGGATCTTAAAATCGTGAGTTCAAATCTCGTCATCTCCTTTCTGGCCCAACCAACTTGTTGGAATTTTTTCAAGCTCTCATATATAATTTTATTGTCTTGGGAGAATATAATTGATCCTTGTCCCGCATCATCGTCAGCTGAGAATATAGTTGATCTCTTTTCAGCATGTCATTCTATTTTTAAGTTGGAACCTAAATTTGGGGGATGGCTAGCATAGATGTGTTTAACCTTTGGGGATCTATTTTCCTAATTTTGTATTACTGCGTACCAATGTAGTAGCTGCAAGCCGAGAAGTGAAAGTTGGACAAGTATTTGCTCTGTGCATGTGTGTGCGCGCGCGCATGTGTGCATGTGTGTATGTGTATTTGCATTTGTTTGGAGATATTCAGTGCATAGTTAGCCTCAACATGGTCACTTGGGGATGTTGTGATTATGTGTGGTGGAGATATTCAGTGCAAAGTTAGCCTATAAAAGAACTTAAGTGAATTTGCTTCTGGCTTTCTTACCTTAACGTTGGGTGAGAGATTGTTGTATATTTGTAAATAAACTCTTTACAAGATAAGGAATATCAATCCTAATCTATATACATACAAGAAAGAAAGTTCCAATATTTAAAAGTCTTCTCACTATCTCTTGTGATCTATGCAGGTATTATGGATGAGTTCAATCTTTGGTTGCCTATCTTTATCCTTATCTGTGAAGGATTCAATAGCCTAAAGCAATGTTAGTTGCTCTTCTTACATATGTGTAGTGGATATATTAAGCGTATAGATTAGACTCTAGCAAAGTCACTTGGGTGTGTGTGAGTATGTGTGTGGGATAGAGATATGCAGTGTAGAGTTAGACTTGATCATGTCACTTGAGCTTGGTGTTGAACAAAAATAGAGTTTTGGTCAACTTTGAGCATAAATTAAAGAGGGACTTACTCATCATTTTGAGTAATTTTTCGTGAATTTTTATTCTATTCCGTGAGGAGAATAACATAATATATTAGTTTGCTCAAATCAAATAAAGAGTGAATGAGAAAATAGACTATAAAATAACTCTTTTAAAATGTAAAAATAGAGGTTTGACAATGTAAAATTTGACATCAATTCCACATTGGTTATGCAAGGAACGTTTGATGAGCATACCTACCCCAAGTTTGCTCTAAGGGTTAGGCCTCAAGGGGCACCTCACTTTGTGGACAGGAGAGGACATAGGTACTGGTGTGGAAACAGTTCAAATCCAACCTTATCTTTTTCGAAAATATTCATTTCTTAAATGGATCCTTAATGTCTTGACTCAAGTTTTAATTTTTGCCTGTTGGAATTCAATGATGGGCAGATATGAATGTTGTCTTCTGAGTTGCATGGTATCTTCTGAGTTGCATTTGTTCAGTGGCAACTATTTCGAACAATCACATCTATATATATAAATATACCCAGATTCATTCTGCATTACTCACTTTTGCACTTGCAAAATTCATGATTACCAGAATCATTACATCCATCATTTTTTATTTTTAAAAGTCTTGATAATAGAGAGTACATAACACAGTTTGATTCGTTGGACAAATAGACTAGGATGTCACTTTTTTTGTGTGAAAATCATTATATCTTGAGAGACATACATCAAGATTTGCATTAGTACTAGTGTGGGGGTGAAATCTGTCTTAAGGACATAATGTATATCACTAGTCTTGATCTAAAATTTCAATTTTCATTCCTAGTCTGCATTCGGGTCAGTTTTTTTATTGCAGTTTTTTATGTATTACAATTTTATTCTTAATTACATAAAAAATTTGTGTTATTGTTTAATATATTTGTATGTTTAATATCATTTCAAAATCATAACAAGTAATCAATCATATTGATATCATCCTCCCAACACTTGGAACTCTCAAACTATCCAATTTTTTGGCCTAATTTACCCTCAGGCATACGTTTTATTAACTTCAACTTCTCAGCGCAAGTACTAGGCATGTTGCAGGTCTGCAGGCCGACTACTTTTGAGGGGGTTGCTGGAGGCACAAGAATGACAACTAGAGAAAGCAATTTGTTGTCATACTGAAAAACCTTTGCTAGCAGATAGGCGATATGACCGGGCCACATTGATGGAGCTTTCCTAATCCTTAAATTCGTTAGTATCCAACAAGTTCATATGTGTGCAATGAATAAATCAAAGAAACAGAAAATTAGAAGATACGTGGTTTGACTACTTGGCCACTTCCACAAGAGAGTAGTTACGTTGTTCTTATTCTATATCAAAAGTAGGGTTATAACTTAATAATATATATGGTACAATCTTAATTAGGACAAATTTCATAGGCACGTATAGCTCTCCTCGGACAACTGACTCATTATCCTCGAACTTTGTGCAAAGGTGGCCCAAGGTCAAGCGGGGCCTTAGGCAAAATTTTTATATGAGGCCCTATTAATATTTTGTTTATTGTTATATTTTATTTTAAATTATTATAATTTTTTATGCTTTAAAAAATTATTTTTTGTTTTTTTAAAATTTAAAATATTGATCAAGTCTTGACAATAATTTTTTTAATGGATCATATTGTTAATTCATTCACTCTTAGATGATTGTAAATAAAATTTTATCAATAATTTAATAATAGAATATGTGAGCAAAGAATAATTTTAAGATAACAAAAAATCATTATTTACCCATGAGTAATGTGCACACATGTACAAAACTTTAATAACATAGACAATTTAAGTATAAATTATTTGGATTGAAAATTTATATTAAAACAAAAAAAGAACCAATTTTATAGATTTTCACCACAAGAAAAAATGAATATAAATTTTCTATGTGAGTGAGTGAAATACAACTATGAACACACCCAAAATATTTAGAAAAATTTAATCAAAGCTTACAAGAAGGAGTAATTTTGGACCCAAAAAAAATTAGATATTGATTTGAACTATTAACATTTGAGCCCTAAAAATTTGAATTATATCTAAAATATAAAAATAAAAATAAAAAGGATTATTATACTAAAGTGATAAATTTTATGGAAGCCTCTAAAATTTGGGTTTAACTAGGTAGAGAGTAATTTTAAGACCTAATAAAATTAGATATTGATTTGAACTAATAAAATTTGGGCTTTAAAAATTTTAATCACATCTAAAATATAAAATAAAACAGAAAAAATTAGGCTTATTATACTAAAGGAAGTCCTAGGCAAGCAACTTAATTGCCTAAGGGTTAGGCCGCCCTGACTCGGTGGACCTCTCCATATATTGAATATGAGGCCCTATTCTAACAATATGTACATCATATGTGCATTAAGCAATATGTTGGATCATATGTGAATTGTGAAGCTTGTGGTAGTTTGGGGAATGCGGTCAGGGTGCATTATAGTGGAGAGAGATTCAGATAATGCAATGCAAATCATCAAAACAGCAAATTCTCACTCATCCAGCTGCCTCCACCGTTGAAGACTACCAGAAGCTGTTGGCCTACCCCTAGCAATCTAAGTTATTTCATAAATGTAAAGCAGGCAACTGGCACGCAGATTTTTTGGCAAATGAAAGCCATTCTAGATAGTTAGCCCCGTTGTTGGGCTTAAGGTTGTAAATTCGGGCCTCATCATCCCTTCCCATAATGCATTGGCCTTCGAGGATTTGCGTTCGATTAGGGTTATTGGTACAACAAAAACACAAACACATACACATTCTAGACCATTAAATCAATCAATATGGCGATGAATTTGATGTCGAGCTTACCAGCGGTTCAATGAATGATTTTAAAACAAATTGACAGCGAGCCTTTGTCATAAGTAATTTTCAACTGTTATCGCACTAATGTACACATTATTCATGGTAGTGTTGATTAAAAAAATATTCTAAACTGCCCAATTACAGTCTTAGATCTGTCATTTTTTTATTGATGGACATACTATAGCTCTTATTCATTTACCATCATCAAGTCAAAAAGTTAAACCAATCTTTGATTTGCAATGAAGCCTAATAATTACCATTACACATACTTATCCATTGTGCTATAAAAGTATTTGGATTTTTTTTAATATACTTAATTAAAGATCACCCGCCACAGACAAATGTATAATGAATGATTTAACGTTATGAAAAATTAAAATGAAATGTATTAGAGAGAATTTAAATCTCTCATAATGTACCCCAAGATTCATAGTTTTTCAGTTCCTTGTGACGACCATTGGGGAAAATGAAAGTTTTTGTTTTGATACTTTATTTGTTGTATCTTAAACTTTATGTTTTATAGCTGTTTTGTGTGATTTTGTTTATTAAAATTAGAGTGTTGTAATTAAAAAAAAAAAAAAAATTTATATGAACATCGATTATATAAATCCATTCGATTAAAATTGATGATGTATGGATTCAAAAGTGTGAGATGTGCATTTAAACTGAAGAGCTCAAGGCTTAGGAGTGAATAAACAGTGAAGGATGAATCGATCTATGGTGAACCTGATGGTTCTGTTAAATGTTACAGTAACTTAGAACAAGAGTCAAAACTAGAAGACAAGAAAAAACACAAATTATAGTGATTCACCAATTAAAGAGCTTGGTTAATCCATTATAATGGAGTCTGTTGTTCCTGGAGAAGTTTTCTATTGCTTGAAGAAGAAGATATAGCTACAATTTTAGATATTACAATTGGTTATTCCATGGATGAATGCCCTCGTGTATTTCTACCCATAGGCGTGATGGTTCTTATGTCATCATCATATGGTCCACAAGTTTGTTAAGATTTTGTTGAGAGAATATTGGGCCGTTATTGGCTATAATATTCCCTAGGCATAAGGTGGCATTTTAGAACTTGTGAGGTGGTATTTTGGCCTGTGTTCAAGCTTCGATACGCTGCGGTGTTGTTCCATATCTATAAAAGGTCATACTGTGGTCATTCTATTTGGGATGGTCTCCTTTACCTTTAGTCAACTCGTGAATAAAGGAACTCGATCCAAACACTTGACCTGATCTAGAAATACTGATTCTCCTCGTGTGATGATATGGACAACCTAGTCATAGTTGTCTGAGATTGTTCGTGGATCATCTGGTTATTGAATTTTTTTGTAGGCGAGATATAGAGATATCCTTCTATTTATTTTCAATATTATTCTTGGTATCATCAAAAAAAATTCCTAAAAATCAATATGGGAACGTTTCTTGTTTTTTTTAAAGATGGTCAACAAGTTAGAGTTAATACTAAATATCTGTTTTGTTTTTTAAGTGGAGAACAATTTACAGGGGCTTTTAAATGCATGATTGATATACAATTTCATAATGTACAAAATCATGTGTAAAATTCGATTTACCCACCAAACAAATGAATCAATTACCAAAATACGACACTTTTCAAACAAAAATACAACACTTTTAAACTTATTTACCAATGTATAGTAGTTTTTAAAAGCGGAATTGTTGATTCCACATTCAGTTCAGTTGAAAATGGAATCAACAATTCCGTTTTTAACAAGTGATACAATAAAAAGGGAAAATGCATGTTTGTAAGTATTAAAAGTGATCTTGTTGATTCCGCTTTCACCATAAAAACTGAATTAACAATTTCGCTTTCAAAAAACTGCGCTAAATTGGTAAATAAGTTTAAAAGTATCGTATTTTGATAAATTTTTTTTAAAAAGTGTCGTATTTTGATAATTAATTCCCAAACAAATACAAAAGGCACTTCAATATGTGATATCTATCAATTGGCAATAACTTCGTACATAAAAATCTATATAATAAAGTACGATACAATTTAAATTTTAAAAGATAAACAAAATGACTTTTATTTTTCGCGGCTAAAATCTCTTTGAATTTTACTTTAAAATTAATCTGACAACTAATATTAGCACCTCAAATTTAATAGAGAAAATAGGACCCTAAGAACGTGTTTGGAGTAACTTTTAAAAAGTTCCTTCTAAAACTTATAACTTCTTATAAATACTTTAAAAAAAAATAGTGTTTGAAACTATCTCACCACCACCCCCGCCGCCCCACACCATAACAACTACCACCACCACTTTCTTACTTCCACCATGAAGGGGTTAACCCTCATGATGACATGTGTTACAGCATTAAATAAGTTTATGTGAGCTTAACAAGACCAATCATATGACGAAGACATTCAACTAGTCTGGAGCACCGAGCTGAACTGATCAGTTCATTTTGACAAACAAATAAAGAGTTAAGTTCTCTTTATGACTGAGTTCATCAATCTGGTTGGTTATAAAAGGAGAGAACTCGGCTTGTACCAAGCCAAGTTCTTTAGAATGTTCGGGAAAGCAATTTGAAAAGATCGACTTGTGTCAAACCAAGTCTCTAAACTATTCGGCAAATGTCGAATGTGCTCGAAACTCGATATGTCCAAGTTGTTCAAAACGATAGATGAAAAGTAAAATATGTTGGTTTTTTTTTTATGGAGTCTAGTTTGTATATGTGATCTGGATGATGACTCGACCCGAAATAATGTTGTGTGATTTTTAATGAAAAATTTTTTGAGACTTAGTCCATGGAGCAAAGGCTTAGGCCGATAGGGCCAAGCCGTAATGCTCATGGACAAGCCTTGTGGGGGTTCGGGGGCAACGCCCCCAAGGAAAATTTTTGGGCCCGTTATACAGCTCAGTGCATAGGACATATAAACCCTGTTGTTTTGGTGATTAGGGTTTTTTGTGGATTGTACAGCCACTCTCTGTAATTCAACTCTCTCAATAGTGAAATCCCTGCAGCTTCGTGGACGTAGGCAAATTGCCGAACCACGTAAAATCTATGTCTTGTTCTTTCTTGTTTCTTATTGCTTTATATTGTTGATTTGTTCTTCGATTGTGTGTGTTTGTTAGTGGATTTAAATCGAGTTAAATCCCAACAAAATATTTACCTAAAATCTAGGCAATCAAATAAACAAAATCGATGAGATTTAAGATATCAAGAGAAATCATTAGAGAAGTATCAGTAACTTCTCAAACTCAACTACTGAATTAAAGGAATGTGTGGCACCTTGAACCTAAATTCATGGAAACCCTAAGGGGATAATGATCTATAAAAAATAGAAGAGACCAAGATAAAAAGTACGTTGAACTCTCACTGTCTTAGTACAATTCTTTCTGTTCCATTACTGACTTAAACATTTGAGTGTCTTCGATCGAAACACTTCGATCTTGAGTAATTTATTCGTTTTGCAGGAAAGAGATTAGGAGATTGTTCAAACTTCTTTCCTACAAATCATATCACGAATTCACGTGTAGAGGTATTACTGATTTTTTGCCTCTACACACCACAACTAACCTCACCCTTACCACCACCCTACCACCATCATTACCACCCACCGCCCCACCACCCCCCATCACTCTACCATTATCATCATCATCGCCCCACCACCACCACTGTTGTCACTGTCGCCACCACCATTGTTGCTACCTCATCATTGCTCTACCACCATTGTAGTCACCTTACCACCACGACCACCCCACAACCACCATCATCACCATTTTGTCACCCACGATTGTCGTCATCACAATCAATCATCCTTATTCACCACAATTATTACCGTTTTTCACTACCACTACCACTACCACTACCACTACCACTGTTCACACTAAATATAACTTGAGTTTAAATTCTTTTCTCTTTCCTCTATCTTTGTAATTTGATTTTGGGTGTGAATATAAATATATTAATTATTAATATTTTTTTATTATTTCGTAGTTTCAAGCACGAGAAATAATTAGTATTTTATAATATTAAAAATTAAATATTAATTGTGCAAGAGCGGCCGACGACGACACAACAAATCCACGTGCCGTTAGCTACGGAGTATGTGTGCGTACGTCGGCTTTATTATGGGTCCCATACTGCTTCCGGTGACTTTAGGGCGGGTCCATAATCAAACGGGCCAAGAGTCCAATATCTACGTGGAGGGTGGCCCAGTGGCCACGTTCCGCAAAGGATGGCTGCTTTGATAAAATCTCCTCTAATCCCCTCCCGACCAATCATATGCCTCCTCCCACGTGGGAGTTCTGATCCCACCACCGCTATGATATCACCTGACCATTACCCATTGTTTATTACGACATTACCATAAAAAAATATGTCACACATGATAAATAAATATTTAATTTTTGTCTTATATCGACCTACCCATCCACCAAACATGTTCAGTACTAAAAACCCATTGGCTTCCTTGATCTAACCGGCTGTTCCTGCTCCTTAATCCCCTCCCTCTTTCTCTCTCTCTCTCTCTCTCTCTCCTGCGCTTCTCTTTTCTTTTTGGTATTCTTGTTTCTCATATAAGAGAATGGGGGACTCTTCTGCTCAATATATCCACATGGTAAGCACATATATATATTGGGAGTGTTGATCCTTGACATGACAATTGTATCTGTTACCCTCTTATTTCTCAGATTAAAATTGATCTGTGGGGTGTGAGATATATTGCAGGTGCAGCACCTAATAGAAGAGTGCATCATATTCAATATGAGCAAAGAAGAGTGCATGGAAGCTCTTTCCAAACATGCAAATATCCAACCAGTCATCACTTCCACAGGTCAGTCTGTCACCTTTCACTAAGTTTCCCACTTCTCCATAGACTATAGTTGTCCATACAAGCAGACATACAGGCTAAAACAAATATACATATATATATATATATATATATATATATATATATATATATATATATATATATGTATGTATTTATGTTTGTGTGTGTGTGAGATCAAATATATGTAGCTTTATCAGCATAAATATTGTTTGTGCGATTCAAACTAGTAGCGTTCAGATTATAATATAAAGGTGTGTGAATGTAATGGTAACAGTAATGGGTTAAACCTATATAAATGGGTATGAGACCTTGTGTCAGGATTAGGCAGAGTTGAATAAAAGTTGAAATGTCCAAGTTAGTATGCGATTGTAATTAACTTGTATGTAAATTAATTTTGTATCTTTAAGGATAGTTCAGTGATTAAGTCTCTTCTCTTACAAATAAGAAGTCTCGCGTTCAATACTTCTTACACCCCCTAAGAGTTAATCACTCTTATTCTTTATAGAACATGCCTTTAAAGTATAAACAGCCGACACAAATTTGAACACTCAAAAAAAAATTCTCCTCTATTTTATTTCTAATCCTCGTAACTCTAACAAAGCGGTATCAAAATAATTTTTCAACTAAAAGTGACGCTAGAGCAATTCCAACATAAAAAAACATGGGTCTTGTGTCTGATGTCAATTGCACATGATAAATGGATGTTTAGAGTTCATTAATTTTGAATGTTTTATGTAGTGTGGAAGGAGCTAGAGAAAGAGAACAAGGACTTCTTTGAGGATTATACAAAGAACAGAGAAGAAAGAGAATCCAAGAAGGAGGGGGGGCAAAGATTCCACAAGATGCATTTGGATTCTTTTACAAAAGATACCAACGGTGACGATGATGAGTAGTTCTATTCAGATAGCGATGTCGGAGGCTTGGCTTTGCATTATTCACTTTAGGCTGCTGTACTGGTTCACCACATGTGATATATCCTATTCAAGTGAAAGGTAATTAGCTCATAACTGCGTTGTAATTTCTACAAAATTGTAAGGAATTAAATAAAAATAATATGGGCAAGAGAGTACGTTTGATTGAATTTAGTGTACGATCCGGCTCAATTGGAATTTTTTATTTTTTTTGCTAGATACTATTACATGAGTAAATATTGAATGCAATGTCAACAATGTCGACGTGATATCACCAACTAATAATAAATTATCAAATGAGTGAACCATATATGGATGGTTATCTATACTACTTATAATATACAACATTTGTGAAAAATTTTGACATCTTATTTTATCTCTATTTAATATAATAAATTCAATTATATCTACCCATATAGTTTCATCTAATTTTTATTTTTCACTCTTATTTGATTTTTAACTTGCTTTGGACCTTTTTATAAAAATTTCTAAATTTTTTTGAACTCATTTATTAGAAATACAATTACATTCAATCTTCTATATCTACATGTGTTAGATATTGGTTGGATCATGAACCTAAACCGGGCCGCCCATGATGGGTTGACCTAAATTAAAGAATGCCTAAGAGACATATCTTTTGGAGGTATCCTTTATCACTCAAAATACATGTCTGTTAAATATTAACAAACCTATCTCTATAAGATGTGTCTTTTAATGACACTCAATGGTTGTCCATATAAACTCAAGACAATGCAATAAGAAAAAAAAATGATAATTAATCAGACGTTAAAATTCTCTTACTCTCTTCTCTCTTGTTACACAACATTTGAAGACTTTTGTGCTGTGTAAAATCTAGTGTTGACTCATCTTATATAACAATACTATACTACTCGAGCAATTAAAGAAAAAGAGTTGATTAAGATTCTAAAATACGTGGAACATCTTCAAATAGTTTTTGAATTAAAGCGAATAAGGTGTATTTTTTATCCTTCGTTTCCACAATATATTATACAATTTTTAACATTGGTATCAAATCCATTTAAGGTGTTCTCGCACCTTTGGAAACAATTATTTAGAAATATTGCTTTTATGAATAGCTTCGAACGAATTTTAATGACATCTTGAACAAACAGTCATCATATGCCTTGAAATTTAAATATATAGTAGTCAGTACATACATGAATCAATCTGAAAAGCATCGTCAGAAACGATCTCACAGTTTGACAGTGCTAATTTTTTTAAAATTCTTCAAATTCGGCATGAAATTGTGGTGTCTATTGGTGTGGATTGGAATGAATCATGTGTTGTTGTGGACCCTCTGTCAAATCTTATTCCTTGATTGCTTACTCTCTGACATGATACGTACAAAAGACAACAGCAATTGAACAATTGGTTCAACCTAAGGGTCTCAAGAGATGCAAAGTTACGACTCACGAGTTATGACACGATGCTTGGACAAGATAATTTTTGAGAAATTTATCTTAAAAATTATATTTAACGGTTAAGAATATTAAATATTTAGATTTTATATCTCTCATCCAAATTTTTGGGTCTACGGGTTTGGTCCATATGACTTTAGGAACTATTTTTTTTATTTTTTGGTATCTATGGACACATATGATAATATGAGATCGAACTTTAATCAGTTGAAATTACAAATATTGAAATAAATATCTATTTATGAGATATATTGATATTCTGCATAGAGTAATGTAACCATGTTTGATATGTTTATAGCATTTATTTCGTTATTTAGCACGATTTAAATAAGAACATACATAATAAGAAATTAATTATGATCATTATGCCTAGAGATACTAGATCTAGTGAGAGTTTTATTAAGTGTTATTAATAATCACTTGTGGTATGAGAGATGATTGGGAACTTAGTAAACTTTCAATCTCGCTACTTATGAAAGTTGTTAATACTTGAATTTAGATTTTTGAGGCAAAGTTATAGAATGTGTTGTGCTAATATCTCATACACATTATTTCTGCATGTAGATTAAATCATAATGACTATTAAAAGCATAGTGGTTGAATTAACTAACGGTGGCAAATTGAATGACAATAACTATGACATATGACGTCGTAAAATTTAATTTGTCATGTATGAGCAACAAGTCTTAGATACCCTTGACTCTTTGTTGCTAGAGCCTGAGCGACCTCAAACCCACCAAGAACAAGAGAATTACTAGTCTTAGGAAAATAAGGATCAACTTGCGTATTATATCTTACAAGCAAGCATGCAAGATGACCTTATTCCTAAATTTGAGAATTAATTCATAGCTCATGCCATGTGGAATGCCCTCAAAGAGAAGTTTGGTATTACTTCTCTTGTTAGACTTCGTGGTTTGAGCATAAAGTTTGACTCGTATCAAAAGAAGCCAGAGCATACAATGAAACAACATCTGAGGGTTATGACATCTATTATACGTGATTTAGGCGTTGTTGGTCATGTGTTGACCAATGAACAACAAGTTTAAGTTGTACTTCACTCCCTTCCACCATCATTGCAGCATATGAAACAAAACATGACGTATAATGAGAGTGTGAAAACATTCGAGAATATATCGCGTCACCTTGACCTTGAGGTTGAGCGTTTGGAGGCTACCAAAGGTGATAATAGCTCTTATGTGACTAAAGTTGACTCGCTCAAGATCTTCGGGTCCAAGTACAAGCGTGGTGGAAAAAGGTCTGATGCTCAAATTGGGGCTAGTCACTCTAGTTATAACAAGTAGGGTAAAAGAGCAGATAATAAGAATAAAGCCAACATGGTCTACTATAATTGCAACAAGAAGGGACACTTTCGCTCGTGAATGTACTAAGCCGAAAAAGGTACTCTCTAGTTTTGTCTCTCGCATTGACTGTTTAGTTACTAGTCAAGTTTTGTTGCTTACTCTCCACATTCGTGGATTGTAGACTCAGGAGCAACAGACCACATAACGAAACACAGATTCAGATTTGTGGAGTATTGTCAAGTTCCAGCTGGAAGCAAACGAATTTATATGGGGAACGAGACCAATATAGATGTGCTTGGGATTGGTACATATAAACTAGAATTGCGACAGGGGCCTACTCTATACCTTCATGATGTATTATATGCTCCAGGAATCCGACGAAATTTGTTTTCAGTTAGTAGTTTAATAAGACTAGGTTTTATTTTTCATTTTGAAGACCAGCATATTAGCATTTATAAGGGAACTATATTTTATGGATCTGGTGATACCACATATGGTTTTATTGTATTATATATTGATCATTCTAGTAATAAAACTTATTCTTATGTTACATCTATGGATAATGTCGATTTTATTAGATGACATGCTAGATTAGGTCATATTAGACAAGATAGAATGAATGGATTAGCTAGAGAAAGATTTTTGGGCCTACTTGCTAAAATCAACTTGCCCACATGTGAAAATTGTCTCCCAGGTAAGGCAACTAAAAACCATTTGATAAGACTAAAAGAGCATCTATTCCATTACAATCAATACACTCAGATTTATGTAGCCCAATGAATGTCAATGCAAGACATGATGCATCCTATTTCATCACTTTTATGGATGACGTTATGCACTTCGGTCATATCTATTTGATTTTTCACAAGTCCGAAGAATTGGATTGCTTCAAACATTACATTAAAGAGGTTGAGAATCAATGAGACAATAAATTTAAGGTTCTTAGAACTAATCAAGGTTGCGAGTATCTATTTGAATAGTTTAAAGAGTTTTGTGAAGAAAAAGTAATAATCATGCAATTGACAATACCTAGCACTCCACAACAAAACGGTGTAGCGGAGAGAAGAAATTGCACCTTACTTGATATGGTTAGGTCCATAATGGCACGGGCTCATCTTCCAATTTCATATTGGGGAGATGTTTTATTGACTATTGCTTATATCCTTAATCGAGTGCCTTCTAAATCAATTCCTTCTACCCATATGAGTTATGGATAGACACAAAACCTAACTTAAATAATTTACGGTCATGGGGTTCAACGGCTTATGTACATAATACTTCTCATAAATATGAGAAGTTAGGTCCTACAGGAAAAAAGTGTATCTTCATCTGCTATTCTGAGTACTCTAAGGGCTATGTGTTTATAGGTGAACAACTTGATGAAAGGGTAACTAAAATTGAGTCACCGGATGCAATTTTTCTTGAAGATGATTTCCCTAGCATAGGAGATGTGTCTAAAGAAATAGAAATTTTTGAGTTAGATGATCCTTAAAGAGATATACCCATTAACCAAGTAGAAATCGAGAAAATAGTTTCATCACTTTTTAGGAATAGTGGGAGCGACATACTCAGTGGTGGATCAATTCTAATGGATGTAAGTCCATACGACACAGAGTTACGTAGAAGCAAACGGGGAACCATCCCTCAACGTCATTTTGAGATTGAAGGGGAAGCTTTCATGGCTGCACGACATGATGATGTTGAACCTAAAAATATTAAAGAGGCTCTATTATCACCTGCTAGTAATGAGTGGATAGCTACAATGAATGACCAGATGGAGTCAATGAAGGCTAATCAAGTTTGGGACTTGGTTGACCTTCCGCCTGGGCGCAAGGCCATTAAGAACAAATGAGTTCTCAAAATTAAACGCAAGGTGGATAGATCCATAGAAAGATATAAGGCTCATCTAGTGGCAAAAGGTTACACCCAGAGAAAGGGTGTGGACTATGAGGAAACTTTTTCTCCAGTTATAAGATTTGTCTCGATTCGCATGATTCTAGCTATTGTTGCATATATGGATTTAGAACTATATCAAATGGATGTTAAAACTGTATTTCTTAATCGAGAACTGGATGAGGAGATCTACATGGATCAACTTGAGAGCTTCGTGGTGATGGGTCAGGAGAACAAAGTGTGTAAACTCCAACGATTTATTTATGGCCTGAAGCAATCATCCAAACAGTGGTATCTCAGGTTTCATTAAGCTATCACTTCTAATGAGTTTATGATGATCAATGAAGACCGTTGTGTGTATGTTAAACATTTTAAAGATAGCTTTTTGATTCTATTTTTGTATGTTGACGATATTTTATTAGCTAAAAATAATAAGGAGATGATTATCACTACTCAAAAGTGGTTGTCCTTGACATTTGAGATGAAGGACTTGGGCGAAGCAAGTTATGTGCTCGGAGTTAAGATCTTAAGGGATCGTTCTAAGAAACTTCTTGATTTGTCTCAAGAGACTTACATTAAGAAGGTTCTTGAACGATTCCAAATGCATAACCGCAAACCTACAGACACTCTTGTAGCGAAAGACAAGAGCCTAAGCCTAAAAGAAGTAATCTTGAAACACATAACTACAACTCAGATGGTTGCAAACCCCCTAACTAAGCCTATAGCTAGAGATGTGTATATGTATTTTTTGGGATATTAATACATGATTTTTATTGCAATTAAATGTTATATTGTTTGATTACCTTGATATTTGAGAAAGCACGCACATTAAGTATGTCAGGGGGCATGATTGGCTCACTCACACGAGCAATCACCGTTGACACTTGATATGGTGAGCAAAGATAAGATACTCTAGCATATAGTATCACTATGTTCTGTACACAAAATGAAATCTGACATTTGAGGATCTATAATGAACTTAACTTCATGTCCATTATGCATGTGTTTGTTAATTAGCTAGATGTGAGATCTCAATTTGGCATCTTTGGAAGGCGAGCAAATAGAAAACTTGGGTTAGACGCTTGTAGAGTGACTAGACTATGATCTATATAGTGTCTGAGTATGACATACACTCTCATTATAATCGAGACACTCCACCGTAGCATGTATTTCATACTACATGTGCTTGGCGACAATTAAGGAGGTGAAGGAATGGATCCCGGCTTTCTCACTGTGTGAGCCCTCCAAGTATTTTTACGTGATCAGGTTATTTTGTTTAACTAAAAATTCTATGTACTCTCTGACTTTTGACTATGCCATAAAATGAAAGAATTAATGCTCAGCTACTTTCACATTTTACTTACGACCACGAGTGATTCGATCTTTTAGGACATTGCTGGAAAATGGTTAATTTTGAACTAAATGACATGAAAGCGAAAGGAATATCATTTGGAACATCCCACGATATATTCACTATCGACAACTTTGAGCGCTAGTTTAGATAATGACAAAGTATGAATGTATAGGTGAAAGTTTCAAGAGGTTATGCATGCTCTTATATTGTGAGGAATTAGAGATGCTTGAACCGGTGTATCTAAATGGATCTAGAGTACTTGAGACACCATTTTTTATTTTTTTTAGGGTTGATGTCTCTGTGCTGACTCTATAGAGTTTCTAGTGTAAAACTCCCAAATTATAGGTGTGTTTAGCGGTCACACGACCCATTAGCCTGTATGAATTGATGTTAATGTATATAAACTCAAGGCAATAAGAAAAAAAACTGATAATTAATTAGACGTTAAAACTCTCTTACTCTCTTCTCTCTCGTTACATAACATTTGAAGGTTTTTGTGCTATGAAAAATCTGGTGTTAATTCATCTTTTATAACAACACCATACTGCTCGAACAATTAAAGTAATAGATTCTAAAGTACATGGAACGTTCTCAAATGATTTTTGGATTAAAGTGGTTAAGGTATATTTTTGATCTTACGCTTCCGCAATATGTTATACAATTCCCAACAATATGAATAAGTAAAATCTTGTACATGTTAAATTATTATACATATAAAGTTATCCAATTGAATTCTATAGTCAAATATATGTTATATTTTATTTTTTAGTATACAACAATATTATAAATAATCTAATCAATTTATTTAACAAAATAAAAATTAATAATTCTATAATTTTAGTAGCTGTGTAAATGTCTAAAACAAATGACATATTAAGTACTCAAAAAAAATAAATACTCAAAGACTTATAAAATAAACTAATAAGTCTTATAAAATAAACTAATAAGTTGATACTCCACTGAACTATCTCACTCGGTGGTTAAATGTTGTTATTCAATAGTTGTAAGTTCTATTTTATAAGATGTAATTTGAGTAATATTTTTTGGTATTATATCTCAAATTTTTTTAAATAATATTATTTAAATTTAATTTATTAATTAATAACAAGTGTCAACCAGTATAGAGGAACAGAAGTTGGACGTGTGACAATGTGCGTTTGGTGCGTGTCCAAGGCGAATGTAATGCCTATTGACGCGTTGCATACGGTGGCGTGTAACCGGCATTGCTCCGCTGTCAGCGTGTTGTTATCTGATTTACTACTTAGTTTTATTTCGGTTTTTGGACTTTGTAGTTGGACTGTTAATTTGAAGAAAAAGAAAAAAATGAAGGGGAGAAAGGCAAGTGAGTGGTGTGTGGGACCATCCAGAGGGGTTATCGCCATCTCAAGTCTCTTTCTTGGTCTTGAAATGATAGATTTACTTGGAGAGTAATGCTATTTTGATTTAAAATTTTAATTTAATTTATTAATTTAATGATGTAATTTTATTAAAATATTTGGATTAATATTAAACTCTAATATTTAATGAGTTTCACAGATAATTTAAAGATTATAATGAATGAGATCAATAAATTTGATCTAAATAGTATTGCTCATATTTTGTTTCTTGGCTTCGCATTTGAAATTTTGAATGATTGGCATAAGCCAAATTGAATATTTTTGTGAAAATTAGGAATGAATTTATTCTACTCATTTTTTTAATGTATTTTTTAAGTTATTAAAGACATTGTGTTAATGTACGAGAAAATTTTTTAAGACCGGTAGAGGAGAGAAGGCCCAATGAAAGCTCATTAAAACATGTAGCATGTAGCCCAATAAATTGAATTCTACACATAGCCCTAAATTATGGGCCCCCAAATATAGCATCATATAGTTTAGAGATGACAATTTTAACTCATTAACCTGCTCAATTTGTCTATAAATAAATGGGTTGAATATCTATATCTATATAATAGAGTAAAGTATAAAGAGTTTCAAACTCCAAACTTATAAAATTGTTCGAACGTCTTAAATCATTTTAAAATTGTTAATCCGACAGTCTTAATTAATTCTCAAATTTTTTTTCCCGCTCAAGAATTGGACTAAGGTGGTGTTTGATAAAACTAAAAATTAAAGTCTTAAAGTTGAATTCTGAATTTGTAGACTGTTTGGTATTTACTGAAATTTAAGTGCTGAATTAAACTAAACTATTTGATAACTACACAGAGTTGATGTTTGAAAATAAATTAATTTTCAGTTTTACCCTTCCACTCTTTAATTTGAATATATTTATAAAATATTTCATATCATAAATCATAATCACTATTATTGTATTGTAATCTACATTTAACAAATATTTAATCAAAATAAATAAATAAATAATATCTGAATAATACAATAAGTGAATAATAACAAATTGAATAACATAATAAATGAACAATAACATCTAATAAAAAAAATAATAACTAATAAACAATCAAATAATATTGAAAAAATACAATAAATTAGATTTTATTAACAATATGTGTATGCGACGTGTGTATGTGTGTGTAATGAGTAATGCTACATGAACTTAAAAAATAAACTTAATAATCTCAACCATTAATTTCACTGTGGGTTCCAGCATTTATTGGGGCTTATCACCTCTTCAATAGTTGAAATTATCAAGTCTATTTTTTAAGTTTATGTAGCATTACTCATGTGTAATTGTGTGTGTGCAGTGCGTATGTTTGTGAGTATAATTATAATTATATATGTATATTTTTGTTACAGATTACAAGGAAAAGAAAAAAAAATTAAGAAATCGATAAGAAAAATATATAGGTTAGAGATTTTGAAGAGAAAACTAATTAGAGTTTTAATAGGATCGTAAAATATTTTGGAGAATAATTGTCATATTGCAAATATTATTAAAGATAACTTTGATGAGCACTTTCAGCTTTCAAAATTAAATAAAAAATATCTTATTTAATATTGTAACATATTTGTAAGGAACACTTAACATATTAAGAGAATTTAAATTTTAATTATTGAACAAACTTAATTAATAAATGCTGAATGCATTTATTAAAAGTGCTAAATTAATAAATACTGAGTGCAATTAAGTACTAAATTTAGGGCAAGAAACGCATCCTAAATTTCATTCCACTTCCAACTCTAGAAAAACTAGAGTCTCGTCTCTCTTCTCTCTCTAGTGTCCCACACCCAACTCAGAGACTCATCTCACGGCACGTCTCTCTCTACAAACACACCCATCTCACAGAATCCCTCCCCCCAGCTCACAGATCCCATCTCAAAAAAACCCCTCCCCTCCCACACACAGTCACGTCACACACAAACACACTCAACTCACACGTCTCTCTCTCTGTCCATCTCTCACAGTCACGCCACACACAAACACTCTTCACGGACCCCCCCCCCCCCCCACACACACAGTCACTCCACACACAAACACTAGAGTTCCATTCTACCTCTACCTCTCTCTCTATAGTGTCCCAAACACACCTAGCTCACAGACCCATCTCACAGCACGCCCCTCTCTCTCTCCAAACACACCTATTTCACAGAACCCCCCCCCCCCCCCCAGTCAGCTCGCAGAACCCATCCCACTGACCCTCCCCACATGCCTCTTTCTCTGTCTATCTCTAATAGTCACGCCACATATAAACACTCTTCACAGAACACCCCTCCCCCTACACACACACAGAGTCACGCCACCACAAACAACCCAAAAAAATTTGTCTAATTAGTTTGGGTTTTAAGAGCTTGGAACTTGCTGAGAATGCTGCAACGGACAACAAGAATAAAAGGATGATTCGGAGATAAATTTAGATCGCTATGATGAACAATAAGGAGTTTAGCAAGCTATTGGGGCGAGTGACCATTTCAAATGGCGGTTTTTTTTTCGGATGTTCACTACTTTGAGTTCTATAAATTGGGTAAAATATGTTGTTTCCAATTGTTGAATTATACCATTCTAGGAATAAAAATCATCATTCGTTTAAGATTTAAATTTTTCCAGGTTTGTGTATAGTGTTGCTTTGTCGAATATCAATCATGGGTGTTACGTTCTGTATACTCATCGTATCCGAGAAAAATCAATACATACTGTATAGTACTGACGAGCATTATTGGTTTTGTTTCAATGTCAGAAGTGTTCTTCGCTACCTTTTTTTTTTTTTTTTAATTTACGATAATGCACAAAAGTGAATTTATGTACCACCTATCTTGTAATTAATAGGAGTACTAAATACAATAAATTTAAATGTGAAATCAACACATGCAACACAGATGTAGAGTAATTCGATCAAGGTGACATATTCTACTTTAAAGAAGATGACGGTGGACGGAGAAATTTATTGATAAAGTAATAGATGAGAGAGAGAGCAAGAGCCTCTCAAGGTGAGATGTGTTAGATATAGTTGTAAGAGAGATGTGCCTCCATCATGTGTAGAGGACTTATAATTTATAAGCATCGAGTCTTGGTTGAGGTAGTGGTGTGATGGGTAGATTACTAGGTGTATGGGGAAGATAGCTGCAACTATGGTATATACAATTAAAGATAGTCTTGATTTAAGAGAGTGACTATCTCAATAATTATTTTTCATGTGTGCTAATCTTCCTAGATCCCTTGAACATTGGATCAGGCCGAATCTATGAGCTAACGTTGACCTGTCTTTTGATGATTTGGATTTGACCTAAGAATTGGGCCCAGACTTGGTCTAAAGCGGGGCTCATCATTTGAAATGCTTAATACTAAGGTTTGTAGTTTCTATTTTTTTCACAATAGGTTGGGTCTGAAGTTTGAGTATATTTCTACAAATTGCAATCATGTGAAGACAAAGGAAGATTTTTACAAAGAGGTGCCAAATTCAAAGATTCCCATTATCAATTGTCCAGTAAGTTGTCATGATATTTGGATTAGAAAATCACTTGCAATTGAGTTCCAAATTTAATAGGACTAATGGTTGTAATTATAGTCAAATTGGTTGATTTGAAAGCACCCACTTCAAAGGCCTTTGTCTTCTAGAGCGGTGTGGAGAAATTATGATAAAAAAATTATCATGGTGAACTCCAAAACTTTATACTTGGGTGTGTCTTTGCAAGCATTTCTTTTAACTACAATTTACTGTGGTGTTTAATTCACGACGAGGCAACATGTATCAGAAAATAACAAACAATTTAAATATGACATAATTCATGAATTTGATTACAATAAACAAATTTTAGTTTGCTTGCTTTGCTTTAAAGTGTCAGTGAACATAGTGATTTGCCTATACCGTTATGTGATAGTGGTATATATCCGATGCAAGTTATGCAACAATGCATTAGGAGATGATATCTAATTTTTCTCTAAGGTTGTTAGGAAAGGAAGAGAAAGAAAATTATGTTGCAAGGGAAAAATCAATTCAAGGGTGTAGATTGTTATATATTAATCTGATTAATGCTATTTTTTTTAGTTTGCAGTTTTAATGAGAGATTTGCTGATTTGATATATGGGCCTATGGCCATACTTTTTTGTTACACAATACCTTCTAATTTTATTTGTTTATTGCCTGTGATTTTTTTGATTGAAATGCTAAATCAATGAGATTGGTCTACTGGATTCCATGTGTCATTTTCTGGATTTGGCTTGATTTTACTTCAATTGCAAGAGCAAATTCAGTTCAAGGTATGGATTGAGATATATTTATTTGGTTAATACTACTCTTTAAATTTTTTTTAATATGTGTTTTTTAATGAGAGTTTTGCCTATTTGATTTATAGAATTTTTGGGTGATATTTTTAGCATTTTATTCATCATTTGAAAAAATGAAGGCTTGGGTAATGTAACTTTGTAAACTGGTTGATATTATTCGTCATATTTTTTGAGAAAAGTTGATAGACGTTGTTTTGTGTTATACAATTTCTTTAGGTATAGACAATTATTTGTTATTTTTTGATATTTAGTACCTTCAGATATGGACAATTGCTAGTTAATTAATATGAAATTCTAAATAAGTTGACTAATATAACTCATTTTAATTGAACGGGTTAAGATAGATTACAAATGAGTATTCATTGAGTTAAGTAATTATCTTTCTATTATATAATAAAAGTAATAAAATTAAATACACATACTAATATACCAAAAAATAAACACGCTTACTAATATACTAAAAAATATACACACATATTATACACCAAAATACATGCACACACATACTTGTACACAAAAACACACACATTAATACACCCGAACAATGACTATGACCTGACCCCTAACCCACCCTCGACCCCTGCCCCGACCCTCTGTGTGTGTATATTTTATTAAATGTGTATGTATTTTTGTGTGTTAGTATGTGGGGTATATTTTTGTGTATTAGTGTGTATATTTTGATGTAATAGTATGTACATTTTTAGTATATTAGTGTGTTTTGGCGTACTTATTTGTGTATTAACATTTTTTATTTAAAGTATTAGTATGTATAATTTTAATAATTTTAATAATTTTACTGTTTAATGGATTTAACTCAACTATTATAATCTAACCTATTAGAGCATTTCCAATAGAAAATCTAATGTATACAAAAAACTTTAAAATTTAGCTTCTTCACCCTAAAACTCCACTCCAACAAAACATCTCTAAAGCATTTAAAATAGCATTTTGCTAGAGCGGTACTCTATATTTAGAGAGTATCACTGCTGTAACATGTGCAAATATTTTATCTCTCCTTTTTTTTTCTTCAATTTTTCTCTTTCTCCATTTCACTATTCTTAAAAAAAATACAAAAAAATTGAGAAATAATATTTAAAGAAATAATTTAAAAATATAAAAAAATTGTTGAATGTGTATTGAAAAAATGAGTAGGTAAATAAAAAATATTACTTTTTGAATAGCTAAATTAATTAATTTTTTTTGTTCACCAATGAACTTTTTGTCTAATGGTACTCCTTGTCATATAAAGATTTTGTCTTCTTGAGATAAAAAGTTCAAGTCTTCCTCCTCTTTCCCCAAAAAAAAAAGGTAAGTTAAAAAAAAATAATTTTTACTATTAGAGATACTTTTATAACTCAGATCGAAAATGAATTAAATTTATCTTACACCCAATTCATTTCCAACTCATACCCAACCCAATCGTCCATTTCCTACCTCTAAGAGCAACTCTAAGGGCCTCGATAAAACACTCTTCTTAAAACACTTTTCTTAGCTATTTTATATAGACAATCGTTAAATATTGTTTCCAATGGACTAATTATCACACTAGTTATTTCCCCATTACCATCATTTGGTTGGCTACTCCCTCTGACTAGGACAAAAAAGTTCGCTATTCTATTTTTTGTGCTAACAACGCCCCTAAAGTCTTAATCGGGAGAGAAGTAGCAGCAGCAGCCGCATAGATGAAAAGTGGTCCTCGCTGCGTCTATCGTTGGAGGAAAGCGCTAGGCTAATCTGCCTTCTGCTGAATGCTTCGTGAAAACGAAGTCGAAGACAAAGAAAGTGAACACGAAGCAGGAAAAGTGAGCCTCTGTTCATTGTGATTCTTGCATGATTTTACTGGTATGCCTCAGAAATTCTCTCAATGTCATCTTTTTGTGTAATTGCAAAAAAGGTGTAATTTTGAGGTTGAATGATTGATGCATGTAGGTTTTGGTGATTTAGCATTGAATTGGGCCTGCAATTTTTTTGGGTTGATGGGTTTGTTCTAAGAGGCTTCGTCGTTTGATCTAAGAGGTTTTATCTTCAAATTTCAAGCAACACTGCCCAAAAATGCAGCAAATTTTTTTAAATATTTTATGATATTTATTCTTGTAACTTATAATTAATTAAATTATACAATATATAGTTGAATTGATATTTTTAAATTTTATTATTAAAAATTAGTTAAAGTTAATTGAAGTGATTAGTTAAAATAAATAGTATTATTAGAATAAATTTAAAAAAACAGTCGGTTAAAGTAGGTATTATAATATCAAAATATCTTTTGATTAGTTTAATCAACAGATGCTCTAAATTATGAACCAACACCCCCCCCCCCCCTTTCTCCCTTTTCGCTCTCGATCTCTCTGGAAAAATCTATTAGCACTCGGCAACCGGGTTTTAGACCCCTCTCTCTCTCTCTCTCTGCGCAGAAGCTTAAACCCTAACGCCACGAACTCCATGGAATCTATTGCTAAAGTGAACTATCGTCAGCAACAACTTCTTCCCTCAATTCATCTTCAGCGTCCATCTTTTTCAAGGCCCGTTTCTTCTCTCTCCTTCAGAAACCGCTCTCCACCGCTATTATTACCGACACTAAAATCATCAGCCTCACACATATCAATCAAAGCCTCCTCGTCTTCCTCATCATTACCATACTCTAACCCTCATCTTCGAAACCCTAAAACCTTCCAATCCCTACTCTTTGAAACCCTAAACTCCTTGCCATTCTCTCTCCACAGAACTACCCTCATAGCCGCCGTCGCCGTCACCGCTGCCGCTCTCTTCTTCTCCAAATTCAACCTCAAACCCGTCATTGCCGCACCGATATCACCCCCGCCCACCGTCGAAAGCACTAAGAACGAAACCGTTGTGGACGAAAACAGTGAAAAAGAGAAAGAGAAATCCCTTGAAGAACACTTGCAGTCTCACCCAAATGATGTTGAAGGTCTTCGAACCCTGATGGAAATTCGTATAAAAAATCAACAAATCCTCGAAGCCATAAACATTATCGAGAGGTTGATTGAACTTGAGCCCAATGACATTGAATGGCCATTGTTGAGGGCACACATGCACTGTTACGGTGGAGAGATTGAATTGGCCAAAATTGGGTTCAACGAAATACTCGAAAACGACCCTTTTCGTGTTGAGGCTTACCATGGTTTGGTATTGGCAGCTTCACAGGGGGATTCAACGAGTGAATTGAAGGATATAGAGAGGAGGATTGAGGAGGCAATACAGATGTGTAAGAAAGAGAACAAGAAGGATGAAATGAGGGATTTAAAGCTTTTACTAGCGCAAATTCGAGTGATTGAAGGGGACTATAAGGATGCTCTGAAGATTTATCAGGAGCTTGTGAAGGAGGAGCCGAGGGATTTCAGACCCTATTTGTGTCAAGGGATAATATACACATTGTTGAGGAAGAAAAATGAGGCTGAGAAGAATTTCGAGAAGTATCAGAGGCTTGTTCCGAAAGGGCACCCATATGCGCAGTATTTTGATGATAATATGATTGCAACGAAGCTCTTTGCTCAAAAGGTTGAAAATGGGAAGGCGAAATTGAAGAGCTGAGGGAATTAGTGATCAGTTTAATGGCTGTTTTGTGGTGTAGTGATGGCGGCTGCTCAGGTACAGCAATGTTCTTTTTTTAGCCTGCTCTTGTTTCTTTCTGTTCATGTGTTATATAGCAGTTAATTTTAGATGTATACAGGGAGGCAAAAAATACTGGTTCTGCAATAAGAATTGAGAAAAATAGTTTTTATGGTTCCCATTATGGTGTCTTTTCAATTCTATAGTCTGATAAGATTGACAATTATTCTTGCAATTCGAAAACATTCATAATGGGCAAAGGGCAAAGTTGATCTTGATATGATCGAAGTGCTTTTTGGGTTGTCTTGGACCTTATGAGTGGTGTTTATCTCCAAAATATTTGGAGAGGTAAGCGTCTAGCCTCCGTTTTTCTTTAGATCCACTCTTTCACTCCGATAGTATCATAGATTGTGTCAATGCAAAAGAAATGAATATATTTTCATACTATTAAATTTTAAGTAAGTGAACTAATTTCGAAATTGTCATCTATTGCAACACTTTCTTAAAAAAGGGGTTGCCCTTGGACTACAATACGAATGGAAAGGATGAAAGCAAGTTGGTATGTTAACTCCTCATCCGCAAATCAGTTCTTCCCGTGGGTTATTTTGTCAACGAATAAGTAATTATAAAAGTGAAATCTTAATAGCTAGAATTCGAAAAAGGTTTGTGGGTGAGTGGCAACAAGAACTATTAGTGAGAGTCTAAACGCAAAATTCCTGCATTTCAAAAATCCTAAATTGTTTCTCGCAAACCTTTCAATAAAGGTGGTAGTGGATCTAAATAATTGTAATGACCATATTCTAATTAGTGTGACTGTGCTTGGACGAGACATGCTAAAGGTGCACATCTAATAAGGACAGACAAGGATATGCTGACGTGAAAAATTCATAAAATATTAGGATGCAGAAACGGTGAGAAAATCTATGTTAAAATTTCTAAAGATGTATAGTACATGAAATGGATATGTGACAAAATTTTTAGCATATAAATCCTAATAGTCGACAATCACCTATGTTGTATAGGCATTTTAATATACCAAAAATATTATAGTAATGATTATTCCTGTCATTACCTTCCGAGATGATTCTTGTCATACTTCCATGTCTCCTCTTCAATGTCTTACAGAATATGTGGTCTTTTTAGAATTGTTTGTGCTTCTAAAACAACTTGTACAATTATCAACTGATGCGTAAGACAAGGGACATTTATACACTACGATAGTAGCTTACATTCAGATGTCGTCTTGTGATAGTGTAGCCAATAGCGACCGCAGGTAATTTTGCCAATGCCATGTTTTCATTGCTCTGGAGTCAAGCTCAAACTTTCAGCACCTTATGCTTGCAATATCGAACTGATACTATCTTGTCGAGCAAGTTTTGAGTCTGAACTTCTGACTATAATTGCCATCATTGAAAGCCTTTCAGTACTCTATCAAACTTCTATCTTCTTTTGTTCTTTATTGGTCAAATTATTATATATCCGACTGATTTACCAATGTAAGGCATAAGAACGTTCCAAAGAAGGTTCCTCTGCTGTTGGCAGTCTAACAACAAAGTTTGCTGTTGAGAGCAATGGTTCTGTTTTGGCCATAATACACTGTCCAACAAACAAACCTGCAATGGCTTCAGTCAACTTGAAACCTTCGAACCCACAACGACGTCGGTTGCCCACCATGTCTTCCTTAAGCGACATGCACAGTCCCTCCATCAACATTGCTCACCATGTCTTCCCTAAGCAACATGAACAGTCCCTCCATCAGCGTAAATAACTCCCGCCCAAACCACAATGAACTCAACTGCACAAAGTTTGTAATTACTAACTGAAATACCAAGTTCCAATTGCTCCCTCTCTATCTCTCTGTACTGTGAATTCACAATCTCAGATAATCTTGATGTTGTTTCAGATTTTTTTAAAATTTCAGATTTCTTGGTTCACAAAGTTCTGATTCTTTCTTAATTGCCTATTAGAATCTTGATATAATTTTGTGATTATCATTGGTACAATTTTGATAAGAACTTGCAGCCGATTCTTGATGTTAGGGCTTTTGTGATTTCGGCTGATTTGGAGAAAAACTTTCATACCGATCGCAGCACCGTGGTTGAATAATCATCAGGTTTGACGAGGAAGACGACAACCAGTGACTTTCGATGCAGTGAGGGAGACAAATTAGTGAAGAGTTGTTGTTTAGCCGGGCCGGAGAAGGAGACGATTGTGGTTTGGCAAAATCTTGAGTTTTAACGGTTACAGGGTGGGCAACGATGTCATTGTATGTTCAAAAGTTTTCGAGTTGGACGACGTCGTTGCGAGTTTGTTTGCTGGACAGTGTATTTTGGTCAAATCGGTACTGTTGCTCTTAACAGCAAACTGTGCCGTTAGATCACCAACAGCAGAGGAGCCAACCCAGATGGTTTCATGGTGTAAAGGGAAAATGTTATTCGTCTTTAATTTTGCGGAATTTGGCCAAGTTATCTGAATGAATAGTTTGGTTGAACGTTCTGCTCTACCCACTGGTGTTGTGGAGCCAAATCACCCTACATCATAACAAGGTTTGAGTTGGGTGTAGGTTGTGCTTTCATGCAGGCCTACACATATACCTCCAAACCAACTCTCTTTTCATTGCTCGGGGATGTCTAAATTAGATCACGCTCCAAAGGGCATCGAGACACAACAGAGGTTTTCTTTGCAGGGGAGGGAGAGGAAGTGAGTGTTAATTTACTGATCTAATTTTTGTCAAACGATTCATGTATCCACATTGTCCACACTTCATATGATCTAGTATCCTTCCCCCCTTTTAGCCTCCAAGTAGTTTTTTTGATGCAGTTTTGATGAAACAGAAAAAAAGTTCTCGACTCCTCGGGATTTAGATCCTACCAGTGTTGACCCATGGACTGAATGATCACACTTGTACATATAAGTCATGAATGGATGCAATGTTTGGCGTTATTTTCCCATGAATGAAGAGAGAAAGAATGATGGTTTAAATTTAAACCAATACAACTCTTGGAGAGTTGTGATTTTGTATTAATGGTCACAACCTCACCAAAAGGTTGTGTCCATTCCCTTGAATGGGTGCTTTGCATGATTATCAAATTCTTACCTTAACTACATTCTGTTGATTTCGCTGCGTAATTGCATCACTTAGATTTCTCTCCAAGGATTGCATATAATTCTTAGTTTGACGACAAATCATTGTCAATATTGTTCCACTCATTAGGGACTATCATCTTGTACTTTCTTCATCATTTTTTTTTTTCATGGCTAGTCATCCATGATTAACTAAAGAAAAATTCAGGTCTCATTTGAATTTATAACACGTGATATTTTAGTTGGTAGTGCTCCTCTAGTGTGAAGAAGAAGATGAAGCATCATTACATATGGCTGCTTATTCGTCTTCCGGGGAAGGTGGCGTAATCCCGAGTTCTGGTCTTTTGATCTTTCATTTTCTTCGCATGCATTCCCTCTTTGTTGGTCATCGTGTTGACTGTAAACATGCCTCCGCTCTCAGCGGAGATGATGAGATCTCAATAATTTTTAGCAGTCATATCTCACGTTCTATTGCTTTGTGTTTTGTATCAATGTTATTGGAATTAGTCCAGCCTCCAGCTTGTCAAACTCAAATCAATAATCCAATAGTTGTGAGAGATTAAATTAATAAATTAGGTCTAAATAATATTGTTCAATTCGATCAATGTGCGCAATTTGTCGAGTTTAGATTCATACAAAAAGATCTATTTGACACTAGCTTTTGTGGGTAATATGTCAAAATCCATCTTAATTTTTTCAAGAAAAAAAGTTCAATAACGAATTGCTTAAAATTTAATAATTAATATTAAAATAATTAAACAAAAATACCCAAAATCTATAATTAACCATAAATTAAACCCCAAAAAATAAAATTTTTCACATAAGCATTATTTTGCAATAAAATTAAAGTTGTTGAAAAAAAACCTATATATGTTAACTAGTCATAACTCGTGTCTGAAGACACGATGGAATATAAAATTCGAGCGCCCAAAAAATTAATTTCACTATATTAAAATTGTTCAACATATATATACTATCGTATATAGATAATGTTTAAAATAAAAATTATGTTAAATTATAAATTAATCAAACATTAAATAATTGAACATGTGATAGAAATGATTGATGTGATATTTTTAAGAAAAAAAATATGTAGAGGATAAAAATTTAAGTTTGCATGTGTTATTCATGCTGAATTTTATCTTTTGTGCAGCGTGCATAGTTAAACAACTTTATGCTTTTGTGAACAAAATATATATAATATTAACTTCTAAAAGTACAATAACGGTCAATATTAATTTAATTTTTATTTATTTTAATCTAATGGTATAAAATTCCTTTGAAAAAAAAAAATTTCACTCAAAAATATTATATTCTGTGTACAGTTCCTAATGTCAGACAACTCAATTAACATATTAACAAGTTTTTCAGTACTAAATAATTTCATCAATCTACACGGATACCTCTTTTTTCTCTCTTCATTTCAATTTTAAATGGTGTAATTAAAAAAAAACTAAGTTACTATTTAAAATATAAATATTATAAAATCAATGTTTGATTTCGAGTATTATATAATATCTCCATATACAAGATTATTGCTAGTATATTACTATGTCATCGATTGACTACTCTTCTCTAAAGGGCATTTAGGTGTACTCTATAGACCTAGCCATTTTAAAAAGTTAGGTTTGGCAATGAGGCAATTGGTCATATTAAAAGATATACCTTAACCTAGTTAATTACCCATAAGTTAGCTCTTTTTAATCTTAGTTAGTTATGGCAATTGAAAAGCCATATGATAGTGGATTTGGACCAACATAACACTTTATATAAGTCAATTTTGCTTTTACCTTCTCTTTTATTACAGCTTTTAACTCAAAAATTATTCAGTTAAACAGCTCCATCCTACCCAAAGCCAAAGAAGAGTTCTCTTTTTCTCTTTGAGCTAAATATTTTTCTACATCAATTGATTGCACAGGCACCGAGTCAGACCCAACTTTGAGGTTGTGTGACAACAGTGATAGAACCAAGATTTTATCTTAACGAGAGCCAAATATTGTCATAGTTAATAATTTTACGCAAACATTCTATTTAACAAATTATCGTTACAGACAAACTTACAATATGTAGAATATATATCAAAATCAATGTTTGTATAGTACTTTTGAAAAAAAATTAGTTTGACTCATAAAATAAAAAAATATTAATGTATACTCACTATCATAAAATTTGGTGCTTGATTTTTGGAACAAAATTTTGCACCTCGTTTTAAATTTTAACAAAATAAAATATTGAAGTTCGATTTAATTTTGGCTTATACATTTTACTTTTTTGGTACTGCCATATTAGCACCACACCATTACTAGATATAAGTCACATTTTTAACTAATTTTTACACTGATTTACTATTTTTTTTTTGTTGGTCATTAAACTCATCAAAGCAAGTATTTTCATTTATAAGAGTAATGCTTATCTATGTGATCACATCTTTCATTTTTTCATTACATGTCAACCCATTAATTTTTTTTTGAATATAATAGGAGAAATGTCAGGCAAATGTTTTTTTTTTAAAAAATCTTATGGAAAGCATATAATTTTTTAAAAATTAAGGGGTTAAAAGGTAATTTTCTTTAAGATGAGGAGGCCTTGGCCCCCCTAGGCCCTGTGCAGTACCGTGTGACAGATCATGCTAGTCTTTTTTGGTGAAATCAATCTAATGTTCTAGAAATCTAGACCTCTGTGAATGGACAATCCATGAACCTTTGGTGATATGACAACCAATTCTAATATGTTATGCTATAATGATGATGCCGGCAGTAAATCGTGCAGCGTTAAATTGGTATAGCAATTATGGGTAACCTTACTATACCGAACTACTTTTCGATAACATATTGAAAAGTAACTTGACTTGTATGAATGACACGTGTTTTTTTTAAATTCATTAAAATCGATACAACCAAGTATTTTCGGTAGTAGTTATAAGACATGTAGTTAACCAAAAGTTATACCATATCTAGTCCAATTGTAATCCATCTATTAAATTTGTACCGAATAGAGTTGTACCCGATAATCCAATTATTAATATCAGTTATATATTTAAAGAAAAATTATTTTACTTTTATTTTGCTTATGTATTTTATTAGGGGTGTCAATTTTTTGACTCGAATTGAACCCGACACGAATCCAAAAATTACACGATTCATTGACACAAGTAATAAATGGGTACTGTAAATAAAAAATAATTATTTAATAAGTATTTTAGATAAAAAATAAGAATTTTATAATTTTTTATAATTTTTTAAATAGTATTATATTAATCGTTGTCAAATTAAATAATTTTTTACTAACACTATCGAAAGTGACACGACACGAAACCGATATCAACCCCTATATTTTATCTTCAAAAAAAATAATAGTTGTGGAATAAAAATATTAGTTGAAAGAACAAAATAAAAATATTGTTATACTTCATGAGTGTAAGTGTAATTTAATTAAGACCGGTTCTAGGAATGGAAGATCGATTCTCTATTACATATTACACTTTTATCTTTTAATATTATATTTTTAACCTTTTTATATTACACTTTTAACCTTTTAATATTATAATTCATCAAATTAACATCTAAAATTATTCAATAAATATTCAATTTATCACATCAATATCAAACATGCAATTTCATCCAATTAAAACTCAATTCATCAAATTTACACAAAATTAACATTCAATTTTTCAAATCAACATTTAATTTTACCTAATAAACATATAATTCATTAAATTAACATTAAAATTCAACTAATAAACATTTCATTCGTAACATTCAATCTCATCTAGTTTATATTCAAATTCATTCAATTTATAAAATTAACATCGAAAATCCTTAAAAAAAGATTTTTTTTTTTCGGAAAGTAAATTGTATTAACAGAGAACCAAGTATACAAGGGGAACACCCAAATGTACAAACCCAAAAAATCAAACCCCCAAAACACAAGTTTGTAGGATGCCCTGATTGAAAGTATCCTCCATATGCAATTCAGAAGAAATGAATCAGTTGGGGTTAAAACCCCGACTGCAACAGTAAGCTGAAGAGGCTCCAAATAGGAATTAAATCACCCCAATACAGCCCAGCAAGCCAATCAACAGTCAGCATAAGAGGCTGCATCGGGGAACAAACAACAAGGACATCCCCTCCAACAGAAGCCAGATGCAGGGAAGCAAGAGAGGAATAATCATCCATCAACATAATATCATTTATACCCCATGGTCTAATTTTTTTATTTCCTTCCCTTTGATTGTCTTCAGACAATCCTTGCTATAATGAAAACATGCATCGATTAGATCATTTGAATAAAAAATAAGATCAACACTAATAATTTAGCCTTTAGATTAAAAAAAATCTCCCACTAGTAAAAAAGTCAAGAGGTTGTTGGGCAAAATGACTTAATATCTTCAACTGCAACTTCATGTTCTTTCTTCACCATAATAGCTTCAGCTTCATGTTCCTTTTTCACCCTAAACATAAAATAAACCATTAACCACAGAAATGGTTTTACCATATAAATTACGCTATTAACTTCAAAAAAATTGTTCACTTACATTATATTTGAATGAGTGGATCACCAATGGAGGATTATCAAGTTCACCCAAAAAAAAAAAAGTAATAGAGTTTTACAATACTCGTTCATGTTGAAGACGATACAAAACCTAAACCAAACAAACAAATAATTTTTGTATGGTGACAGAGATGGAGGAAAGGCAAGAGGAGTAACAATTTTTAGGCGGGAAAGTGGTTGGAGGGAGAGATAAGGTTTTTGTGATTTGTGGAGCACAATATTCAGTTAGAAAATAAAAAATTAATATATTGTAATATGTGGGGTGTAAGTATAATTTACAATATGAATATTAGGACTGATCCAAGACACGGAGGACTGATCCTGGGTAAATATCACATTTTTATCCCTTAACTATCACACTTTTATCCCTTAAATAATCAAAAAAATCCCAAAAATATTCAATTTTTTATAAATAGTCCCATTTTTATTAACAACAAATAAATAATGAATAAAATCAAGAATTGTAAATAATGCTTTCAACTTATAATATTTTTGAATTGAGTTCCAATTTTTTGGTGACTCTCATTCCACTAGAACAAAAAAATCCTACTATCCAAAAGATATTCAATATTTTTTAAATAATCCCATTTTTTTATTAAGAATAAAATCAAATAATTAAAAGAATTTCAACTTATTTATTTGGTTAGTTCTAACTTTTTTGGTTAGGGTTCAACTTTTTTAGGTAGAAGTTCCAATTGAACGTTTTTGGAAGTTCCAATTCTTGGGGTGGGTTGTAACAGTGGGTTCTGGGAGGTTTCAACTGGATTCCAACTTATTGTGGTAGAGGTTTCAACTTTTTGGCTACAGTTCCAACTTTTTGGGGTGGTTCTAACTTTTTTGGTTAGAGTTCCAACTATTTTGGGTAGGGTTCCAACTTTTTTGAATTGGATTCTAACTATTTTGGGTAGGGGTTACAACTTTTTCAGTTGGTGTTCCAACTATTTTGGGCACGGCTTCCAACTTTTGGTAGAGGTTCCAATTCTTGTGGTCGAATTCCAAATTTTTTGAATAAGGGTTACAACTCTTTTGGTGGTTTCAACTTTTTTGAGGTTCCAACTCTTAAGGGGTTCTAACAGTAGTTAGGGGAGGGTTTCAACTTTTTTAGTTAGGGTTCAACTTTTTTGGGAAGAAGTTCCAAATTTTTTGGTTAGGGTTCCAACCTTTTTGTTATGGGTTTCAACTTGTTGGTTAGATGTTCCAACTCTTGGGGTTCTAACTTTTTTGTGAAGGGGTTCTAACTTTTTTGGGTGGATTTCAACTTTTTTTTGTTAGGACTTCAACATTTTTGGTTAGGGTTTTCAACTTTTTTGAATAAGGTTCCAACTTTTTTTGGTGGATTTCAACTTGTTTGATTAGGGGTTCCAACTTTTTCGTAGTGGTTCCAACTCTTGTGGGTAAGGTTCCAACGTTTTTAGAAGTTCCAACTCTTGGGGTTCTAATAAATAGCTGGGTTGTAACAGTTGGGTAGGGTTACAACTTTTTTTGTTAGGGTTATAACTTTTTTGGTTAGGGGTTTCAACTTGTTGGGTAGAGGTTTCCAACTCTTCGGTAGGGGTTCTAATTTTTGAGGTAGGGTTCTAACTCAATTGGGGTAGGTTCCAACTTTTTTGGTTAGGGTTTCAACTTTTTTGGATATGAGTTCCAACTTTTTTGGATGAGTTTCAACTTCTTTGGTTAGCGGTTCCAACTCTTGTGGGGAGGGTTCCAACGTTTTTGGAGGTTCTAACTCTTGAGGGTTCTAACAGTAGGTGGTTCTAACAATTGGGGAGAGGGTTTCAACTTTTTTGGGTAGGGTTCAGACTTTTTTGGGTAAAGGTTCCTTGGCAGGGTTCCAATTTTTTGAGTTATGGGTTCTAACTTTTTTGGTTAGAGATTTCAACTTTTTGGGTAAAGGTTCTAACTATTGGGTACGGATTCTAACTCTTAAGGGGGGTTCTAACTTTTTTGGGTAGGGATTACAACTCTTGGAGAGGGTTTCCAACATTTTTTGGAGTGGGTTCCAACCTTTTTGGATAGGTTTTCAACTGTTGAGAGGGTTCCAACTTTTTTGAGTTTAAAAGGGTTCAACTTTTTGGTAGCGGTCCAAATTTTTTGGGTGAGGGTTCTAACCTAATTGGGTTAGGTTCCAACTTTTTTGGTTAGGAGTTCTAATTGTTTTGGATAAGGGTTTCAACTTTTTTGGATACGGGTTCCAACTTCTTTGGTTAGCAGTTCCAACTCTTGTGGGGAGATTCCAATATTTTTGGAGGTTTCAACTCTTGAGGGTTCTAACAGCAGGTGGTTCTAACAGTTGGGGGAGGGTTTCAACTTTTTTGGGTAGGGTTTACACTTTTTTGGGGTAGAGGTTGCTTGGTAGGGGTTCCAATTTTTTGGGTTATGAGTTCCAACTTTTTTTGTTAGGGATTTTAACTTTTTGGGTAGAGGTTCCAATTATTAGGTACAGATTCCAACTCTTAAAGGAGGGGTTTCAAATTTTTTGGGTATGGATTACAACTCTTGGGGAGGGGTTCAACATTTTTAGAGTAGGTTCCAACCTTTTTGGGTAAATTTTGTTGGGGGGTTCCAACTTTTTTGAGTTTAAAGGGGCTCAACTTTTTGGCAGCGGTTCCAACATTTTTGGGTAAGGTTATTTATCACATTCCCCTACTCTTTTTCATTACCGGTTTAGCAAGTAATCGGTATCCACTTCTCAAACTTGATCAACGGCTATAAAAATAGATAAATTAAATCAATGGTCCAAATGAAATTTCGGTATCGTACCAAAAATAAAATATCGGTATTGTAGTCTGACCCATCGCATTATACATGACTTGACTGTTCACATATAAAAAGTTAGAGGTTTAGGCAGTTGGGTGGGAGAAATAACACTTTGGTTTTGGTTATTTTAATACATTTGCATCCCCTTTAATTTTTGAAAATATTTATAATGGTCCTGATTTTTTTTTTCAATTTTTGGTCAGTTAGTGGCCAATTATCCCCTAAAAAAATTATTTTTTTATATCGAGTATTAAGTTTGACTGTCATAAAGGAGTACGAGTTTATCCAATCTACATGATAAAGTTGAAGGAGAGTGGGTAAACAACTTGTTATCAACAATAGTCAGATATGGTTAAAGATCAAATGGCCTTTAACTTTGGCATTATTTCTTAATTAATCACCAATTAGGTACCTTATTCATTTAGAAAAACAAATAAGAAAAAGAACAACAACATTAACAAGAAAAAAGCAGACAATTGTGATTCAATAGACAAGAAGACTAAACATTATACCCTTTATGGCATGCACTGGAGACAACAATGATTCTGTTGTGTTATAGCGTGGCCTTTGCTTTAGTTCATTGCACACTGAAATAAAGGTGGCAATGCTAAAGCCAATCATTTAAAGCAACTGAATAGATGGTGTGTTTGTGCCCCCACCATAAAAACTTCTCATGATAGTAAATTAGTAATTTAAGAGCAACTCCAATGGTAGGTGTCATTAGGGGTGACAAACTCTTAACTGTTCAAATGTCATCCCAAAATCAAAAATATTCATTCCAAGGGGGTGACATCAAGAGTTGCAAATGACACCTATGGACTTGGGGTGACAAATTTGCAAACTCTGGAAAGAGAAAGTAAAGGTTGCAAAAGAGCTGTTGGTGTCTACTGTTCTCTCTCGACGACTATATTCAACCAAAAAAATCTATAAAAATACAGAGGGAATGAAAGGGAAAGGAGGCTTGCCTGAAAATCCGTTGGTGTCTATTGTTGAAAATCATTGGTATCTACTGCTGAAAATCGAGAGAGGTTTGCCTGAAAATCCCTCGCTTGCCCGGAAATCACTTCCCTGAAAATTGTTGGTGTCTACTTGGGTATATGTTGTAACTTCACTAGGGTTTAGGGGAAGGAGAAGAGTCTGAATCGTAAGGGGATGAGGAAGGGAAAGGGAAGGAGGTAGGGTTTGAATCACAAGGGAAGGGGAAGGGTTTGCAATCATTTTAGGTTTTTGCTACTATTTATTGTAGGGCAAATGACACCTTGTACCCTAGTTTTTTTTTGTATTCTCAATTTATATATTAATTTTTTTTTGTATTGTCAAATTTTTTTGCTTATGAATAACACCGATTTATATGATGATGCTATACAAACCAATCCTATAGTATTGGTGCAAGTACAAAGTGAAGCCGCTCCAAGAGTGAAAAAATCGTAAAGGAGAAAGAACTTTTTCTCTAGAAGAAGACAAATTAATTATGTCTGCGAGGTTTAATATGAGTAAAGATGTAATTACTGAGAATGAACAACAAGGTGGTGGTTCCTGACATAAAATGTTGAAATGCTTAGAACTTCAACGATGCAATCAAAAAGAGCGTTCACAAACTTCTATTAAAAGTCATGGACTGATATAAATGCAAAATGCGATAAAATTTGTTGGTTTTTATATTCAAATTGAAAGACTACAACAAATTGGGACACATGAACAAGATAATGTAATTATTGAGCTTTTTTAGATAGACACTATTATGATTTGATATTTGAACTATTGACTGAATGATTTCATATGTTTTTTCAGATTAATGAAACAAAATAAATGTTTGCTAAGATCATTTCAATACGAGCATTGTTGGAATATATTGAAAATGGAGTGAAATGGACTGATAATCTCACCAACATAAAAGAGCAAAAACTCATTCAACTGGTAGTTTGCTAAATTAACTCATGTTGAATCTTGCTATTCAACTCCAAATTTAAGGGATGACACTGAACCCTTGTCCACTCCTAACTCGATAGGTTATTGGATAGAAAGGCTTCGAAGAAACAACTTAAAAACAAAGAGAA
>CAUOFW020002458.1:640000-803596 GCA_963454935.2 Ilex paraguariensis | reverse complement strand
AAGATCCTGCACAATATAAAAAATATTGGAACAGATCTCTCCCCTGGTGAACTTTGAGTGAGCCGGTTGAGTGGCCAAACACGCTGCTTGAAACAGCCTGCAAGGTAGGTGGCAACCTGGAACGGCAACGGAAGATCCTGGGAAAGGAAGAACGATCCTGTAGTGTGAAAGGTTTTCCTGGAACAAAGAGGAACAAGTTAGAAGGGCGCCGGAGTGTTTTCCGGCGTATCCCCTCCGACGGTCTAGTCAGTCTTTGAATGAGAGAGAGGAAGGAGAAAACACTGAGAAAGGATGTATTGTAGTAGAGAGGTTTTTATTGCCTTTTGGGAGGAGTATTTATACCTTAAAAGCTCATGATTGCTGTCAGTGTGGTCAGTAGGTGATCATTAGGCACAGGTAGCGTGTGTATTGATTTGATGAGGAATGTCTTCTCTAATTGACTGCTCGGGTCCCGAGCAATCAATGCTGAGTCGTCGGGATGCCGACGGTACAATATGCTCCTTTCGGGGAGGATGCAATAAATGCTCTGTAATAGGAGCATTTATTGCCTTTCATATCCGAACCTTACCGCATTGAATGCGGTCTCATCAACAGAAGGGTGCAATTAATTGTTTGCTTTCCCAAGCCGCGTGTCAGCAACACGCATGCGGTTTGTCTGTCTTTGATGTGACATCATTTGCCACGCGTCCATCACTTATTGGCTGTGACCTCTGTATTCCAGTATGTTCTGACATTACTTGTGTAAGACGAGGTCATGATGAATAGTCTAGACTGGCATAGGCTGAGTGACCTATACGTCAGTAGCTTTATCCTGGAGTAGAGGAAGCGTCCAGGACGGAGTAACTCTCGGCACCGAGGAAAGGCTCACCTCGGGGACCGAGGGTGGTATGTTTCCGAGGTACATGGGTGACCGAGGACACGTGTTGTTGTATAATACACCGAATGCATGATCCTATATGAGAGGTACCTCGGGGGAGAGGACACTCGTGCCGATGGTGCTTAAATCCGAGCAACACTGTTCCAGAAAACCCGAGGACACGTGTCTTCATCATAGGGCTTTTCAGAAGAGTCCCATCAACTGCCCCCCAGCCTTCGATCTTCTGACACCGAGGACACGCGTTGTAAGGAGACGAAGGGTTTCCCAACTGCCATCCGTCCTTCATTATGGCCTCGAGCCGCTTTCCCCGGCTTGGGATGTCGTGCGCATTAAATGCGCCGTTTCGGTTCTCCCGCCCAATGATGAAAATTTCCCCCTATATAAAGGGGGTTCTTCTCTGGTTTCCATCGTTTTGCCATTTCGATCTTTTACCCAGAGTACGCCCTTCTTGATCTTCGCCGGAGTTCTTGTTTCTTCTGCCATCGTCGACTGCCCTTTCTCTCAAAATCACAGAGCCAGCAAACCCATTGTTGATTCCTGGACTTTCTGGTGGAGTCGTTTTAAAGTTTTTCCTGAAAAACTCCATTTTGACGTTCGGGTGAGTTTCACAACCTTCTTTTTTATCGTCCTCCTAGCCTTTTGTTTTCCGATTGAACGGTGGTGTCATCCGGTCGGCACGTCTTGATTTAAACCCTCGGGGAACTTCCTCGGGTTTTCAAGAGTAAATACCTTTTCTTCCTTTTCTTTTAGAGATGCCTCGTCGTCGCCCTGCTCCCGAGAATCCACCGGCTGGTCCCTCGGGGTCAGGGAAATACAAGGTGAAAGGCGAGGAGCAGATCGATAGGTTTAGGGCCAAGTACGGCATTCCTCCGTGCGTAGACGTAGTGATTTTAACCCATCGGTGACTCATCTACCTCGGGGCCGAGGATGCCATGCCTTTCTATACCAAGGCCATCATAGAGGGTGGAATTAGGTTTCCTTTACCCCCCTGCTTCTTCAGTTCCTGTCTCGCTTTCGCCTCTTCCCGGGCAATGCTGCCTTAATGTCTTTCGAATAATCATGGGGGTCTTAGAGCTCAATAGGCGCCTCGGGGTGAATATTGGGCTCAATGATCTCCTTTTCTGTTACTCCCTCCTTAGAGTCATGCCTCACCAACACTTCTACCTCAAAGCCAGGGACCCCTCCATGTACCTTGTAACCCATCTTCCTGACTCGGACAAGGGTACAAGGACGACATCTTAATCTTCAAGGGATCTTGGCAGAGAGGTGTTGGTCCCGAGTACAATGACTTATTATGCCCTCTGGAATGGAGAACGACAAGTACGTCGGTTCCTTCGGGTTCTTTATTTGTTTCTCGGGACTTCTCATGTTTATGACAATTTTTTGTTTGTGCAGATATTCCTGCTCGGGAAACAGCTCCACCTCCTCGGTCGCTGGTGAACTTTGCCGACCTAATCACGGTTTGGAGTTTCACGGGTGACAACGGGTTGGCCGAGCTGCTCATAATCTGCTGAACTATACCCCGGGTATAAGAAGTTTTCACAGCTTCCTCAACCTTTTGAGCCTTCGCAGTGGTCAGAACTCTTCGATCAGGCGGCGAGGCTAGAGGTTGAGGAAAATTTGGAGGAAGACCCGGATCGGGCTTCAGAGGCAGAGGTAGAGGGAGTTGCTGAAGAGGTCGGGGTCAGAGAGGACGTTGCTCCTTCGGACGCCGAGGGGTGGGGACTCGGGAGGAGACTTGTGGCCGACTTTCAAATTCTTCAATCTTTGGACGCCGAGGACGCGCTGAAGTCGCGATGTCAAACACTCCTCGTATTGACCTCGGGTTCTTAGGCAGAGGCAGGCCCTTGCAGCCGGGAGAGGTCGAGGACGACCGGCGGCACCTCCTCTGCAGGGACCAGTTCCACCCCATCATCAAGGGTCCTGGTCGGGGTCAGGTGCGAGACCGGACCCTCAGGTGGAGGAGGAAAGAAGGGTCAAGCATCGGCATGACGGTCTTGGCCGAGGATCCAGGGCACCTCCCGCTCAGCAGCAAAGCGGGAGGGGTCGTGGATTACCGCCCGCTCCTCCCAAACAGCAAGCAGCAGCAGCAGCAACAGCAGCCACGACAGCAACAACAACAACAGCAGCAGACCCCTCCTCCCGTTCCGCCTCGGGTGGAGGCCGCGGAGTGGAATCCCCGAGCCACTGATCACATGAACCGAGTGATCAGGGTCGACGATTCTATTCTGTCGGATCCTCATGTCGCTAATGCAGTGAGTGAGACACTGCACTTCGAGGCCGACATGGAGGCTCATAGGGGCGATCAACCAACGTGTTGTTCCGCTCCATCATCCAGAACTCCCTGGTGGTGAGTTTATTTTTGCTTTGGTTCTTCACTCTGTTTTCCATTTTTGTGATTAACACTTCTTCGTTCCTTTGCAGGCTACCCAGCAGATCTCCGTCATAGCTGCTCGGTACCACGGGTCTAGGATGGACCTCCAGAGGGCCCGAGGTCAGAAGGAGGAGGCGGAAGCGGCCCTCGCCCGGGCAATGGAGGATGTGCTGCCAGGGATTCTACCCTGGCGGGGCAGGCTGCTCAAATAGAGCAACTCCTCAAGGACGCCGAATCGGCCAAGGTGGGCGCTGAAAAACTAAGTGCCGCACTTGCCGATGCTGAGAGGAGGATTACGAGCAAACGCAGCGGCTCTGCTGCGGAGGAGAGGGCAGTGGGCTCCGAGGAAAGCTGTCTGGCCCTTACCCAGGAGCTAGACAGGATCAGGGCCGAGGAGCTGAACCGGAAGTCGGAGGAACAACTCCTGGAGGAGTTTGCCGATGACGTGCTCCCCGCTCTTGAAGAAAACAGCAAAGAGTTCTTCAAGAAAGGGTGGGACGAGGCGCTCCAGGCTGCTGGAGTCCCGTCAGACTCCCCTCTCTTCCAAGTGCACAAGTATGTGCCCTCGGCAGAGATGGCACAGGCAGAAGCACAGGTTGCTGCCGAGGATGAAGCCCCTACGCCGATGCAGACCTCGGCTGATGCTCCCGAGGCGGTGATAGTGGACTTGTCCGAGGACGCTCCGTCGGACCATGCTCCTGAACCTCAAGTTGCTCAAGCTGTCCCGCTGCCGAAGTTCTTCTCTTGCCTGCTCCAGAAGCTTCTCAACCATTTATCGCTGACTCGCCCTCGGCTGAAGTTCTGGAGGTGCCTGGAGCCCGATGAAGCTGCCTTGTTTTTTTACTGATTGTATCCCTTCTGCTTTTCTTTTGTAGCCTTCGGGGACGCAAAGCCCCTATTTTTGAAATAAATAACAAGTTTTTCTTTCCTTCTTCTGTGTACAGTAATGTTTTGCTTTTCTTTACTTCTGTGTAGAATAAATCATAAGTATTTTTGAACTGTCTTCGGGGCGTGCTGGCCCGTTCCGGAGGCAAGATCTTGTATCACTCTGGGGACTGGAGTGCTTGTGTTTTGTCCCAGGGCCATGTTCTTTATGGATGCTTGTTCTTGTATTTGCTTCGGGGACGAGAGTCCTTGAACTCTGTCCCCGGCCATACCCTTGCAGGAGGCTTGCTCCTGTATGTGCTTCGGGGACGAGAGTCCTTGAACTCTGTCCCCAGGGCCATACCCTTGCAGGAGGGCTTTTTGGTTTGGGGGCTTGCCTCCTGTATGTGCTTCGGGGACGAGAGTCCTTGAACTCTGTCCCCAGGGCTTACCCTTTATCTTCGTTTGGCAAGCTCTTGAGGGAGAGAGTACTTCAAAAGTAATACTTCTTTAAATTCATAACATTCCATGGTCGTATTACAAGTTTTCCACTCATATCTTCTAATCCATACGACCCGGCGCCCCCGATTGATATCACTTTGTAAGGCCCTTCCCAGTTAGGTCCCATCTTTCCCTCTGTTGGATCCCGGGTATTGGCCGTTACCCTTCTGAGGACCAGATCGCCTATCCGGAATTCTCGAGTCTTGACCCTCCTGTTGTATAGTTGGGAGATCTTCTCTTGATACTTGGTTATCCTCAAGGCGGCTTCCTCCCTTCTTTCTTCCAGTAGGTCCAGATCCAATCCCAGTTGATGATCATTTCCCCTTCATCGAAAGCTTGGGTCCTTATGGTCGGGAGCCCTACTTCGAGGGGTATGATTGCCTCCATCCCGTATGCCAGGGAGTAGGGGGTTTCGCCTGTCGATGACCGAGGGTTGTCCTGTACACCCATAAAATGTTTAACAGCTCTTCCGCCCACTTTCCCTTGGCTTTCTCCAACCTCTTCTTGATCCCATTGATAATTGTCTTGTTGGAGGCCTCCGCCTGCCCATTGGCTTGAGGGTATGCAGGGGTGGAGTAGAAGTTACGGATCCCGAGATGCTCACAGAAAGACTTGAAGCGCCCGCCAGTGAACTGGGTCCCGTTATCCGATACCAGTGCTCGAGGAATCCCAAACCTGACGACTATGTTCTCCCAGACGAACTTTTTGGCGTCTATGTCTCGGATGTGACTCAACGGCTCCGCCTCCACCCACTTGGTGAAGTAATCTGTGGCCACGATGAGGAACTTTTTATTTCCCGGAGCTTTAGGCAGAGGTCCAACCAAATCGAGCCCCCATTGGGCGAATGGCCAAGGGCTGGTGAGGGGGTGTAAGTCCCCGCAGGTTGCCTGATTGCAGGGGAGAACCTCTGGCACTGGTCGCATTTTTGGACATATGCCCGCGCATCCCTTTGCATTCGCGGCCACCAATATCCCTGAGACATAATGCGGTGCGCCATTGATCGCCCCCCAGAGTGCCCCCCACATATTCCTTCATGTACCTCATACAGGAGGTCTTGTACTGATCTTCTTGGACGCATAGCAAGTAAGGCCCTGAGAAAGACCTCCGGTAAAGCTTCTGATCCGAAGAGACCCAAAATCTTGGAGCTTTGAGTCTTATCTTTCTAGCTTCCTTTGGACACTCCGGGAGATCTCCCGTTGTTAGGAACTTGACAAAGGGATCAATCCAACTGAGCGGCTTGGGCGTCCTGGATGACCATCGCCTCGAGAGTATGGTCTATGCAGGATGTGGGAAGATACTCAATGGTGATCCTGCGCGACTGGGAGGAGTCCACTGCCGAGGCTAGACAAGCCAGGGCGTCGGCATGTGTGTTCTTGTCGCGGGACACCTGCTTGATTTCAAACGGGCGAACCTTTGGATTAGGGTCGTTGCCTGGTGATGGTACGCCTTCATCCTAGGGTCCCTCGTTTCGAATTCTCCATTGACTTGATTGACCACCAGCATAGAATCGCAATGCACGATCAAATTGGTAACTCCAGTCGCCTCAGCTAACCGAAGTCCTGAGATGAGTGCCTCATATTCAGCTTCGTTATTCGATGCCTTGAATCCCAGCCGGATGGCTGCTCTGCAATAATCCCATCTGGAGAGGTCAGCAAGACACCGATTCCGGACCCCTTACTATTTGACGAACCGTCCACACACAAAAGCCATGGCGATCCTTCAACATTTGTTGGAGACGCTAAGTTGGGAGGAGGCGGTCCTTCTAGAACAGGATGCTCCCCCGAAAACTCAGCTATGAAGTCTGCCAGTATTTGACCTTTATTGCAGTTCGGGGTTTGAAATGAATGTCGTGCTCCCCCAACTCTACTGCCCATTGGAGATCCTTCCGGAGAGTTCAGCTTTCCTCAAAATTGCCTTCAAGGGCTGATCAGTTAGGACAGTGATCGGGTGAGCCTGGAAATAATGCCGTAGTTTCCTGGCAGTGGTGACCAAGGACAGAGCCAGTTTCTCTAGGGGTAGATATCTCGTCTCGGCATCCAGGAGCGCCTTGCTTATGTAGTAAATTGGCTTCTGTCGGTGCTCATGCTCACGGATAAGTACCCCGCTTACCGCAAACTCTGAAACTGCCAAGTACAGGAACAGCATCTCCCCCTGGATGGGGACGGACAGGGTTGGAAGAGTCCTTAGGTATTCTTTGATCCCAGCCAGGGCGTCCTCGCACCCCTGGCTCCACATATTCTTCCCAGCACTCTTGATTGCTCCAAAGAAGGGTTTGCATTTATCCGAGGAGCGTGAGACGAAACGGTTAAGTGCAGCCAGCATCCCTGTGAGTTTCTGGACTTCTCGGACAGTGCGAGGGCTTCGGATGTCCAGGATTGCTTTAATCTGATCTGGGTTGGCTTCGATTCCTCGTTGACTAACCAGATACCCGAGGAATTTTCCTGACTCCACTCCGAAAACGCACTTCGCCGCATTCAGCTTCAGCCCATACTCCCTGAGGGTGGAGAAGGTATCCGCCAAGTCTGTAAGATGATCACAACTCCGTTGCTCTTTCACCAGCATGTCGTCTATGTAGACCTCCATGGTGTTGCCGATCTGCTTTTTGAACATCCGATTCATCAGCTTTGGTATGTTGCCCCGGCGTTCTTCAGTCCAAACGGCATCACTTTGTAACAATAAACTCCCTTCGGAGTGATAAATGCCGTTTTCTCTTGATCCGGGGCATAGAGAGGGATCTGATGATATCCTGCTCGGGCATCCAGGAAGTCCATTCGTTCATACCCGGCTGTGGCATCTACTAGCTGGTCCACCTTTGGCAGGGGGTAGTCATCCTTTGGACATGCTTGTTTAGATCTGTAAAATCTACGCAGACACGCCATTTCCCCCCTTTCTTCTTTGCGCATACTGTATTGGACAGCCATTCTGGGAACTGTATCTCTCGAATGGCATCGGCTCTCAGGAGTTTGTCTATTTCCTCATTGACCGCGTTGGTGTGATGCGGGGCCATACGTCGTGGCCTCTGCTTTACTGGCTTGTGCGACGGGTCAACATGCAGCCTGTGAGTAATTATCTCAGGGTCTACTCCTGTCATTTCCATTTCGTTCCAGGCGAACACGTCTGTATTCCCCTTAAGAACCTGATCATCTCCTCCTGTTCGGCTGCGGGCATCGAGGTCCCAACTAGGAAATACTTCTCTTCTTCTCCTTCAACCAAGGGCACCTTCCGGAGGTCTTCAACCGATCGTTCAGCTGGGTCTACCCGGGGGTCATCCATCCCGGACGCCCGGACTGTAATTGCTATTTTTCCATGATCTCTTCCGGTGCTCGCCCCTTCTCCTGGCTGGACGCCCCGGCTCGGACGGCCGAATAAAAACAGTTCTTCGCAGACGCTTGGTCCCCCGGATCTCCATGATGCCCTCTGGCGTGGCGAACTTTAACTTCTGGTGGAGAGTGGAGTGCACCGCTCCCAACGCGTGCAGCCATGTTCGCCCCATAATCACGTTGTAAGGAGAGTCCGTGTCGATCACAACAAACTCTGTGTCGATGACGAAGGGACCAGTGGCGACCGGTAATGTGATTTTCCCCACGGGCAAGGCGAAAGAGCCGTTGAACCCGATGAGGGGTGTCCTGATTTTGGTTAGGTCTTTGGGGCCAAAGCCCATCCGCTTCAAAGTCTCGAAGTACATCACCTCCGAGGAGCTCCCTGAATCTATCAAAATTCTCTTGACATCGAATTTCCCTATCTTTAGGGTCAAGACAAGGGCGTCGTTATGAGGAATCACCACGCCTGTCAAATCCGCGTCAGAGAACGTAATGCCAAGCTCACCCATCCTGGCCCTTTTACTTGATGGCCCCACATCTCCCTCGGCTACCTTTCTTGTAAAAGCTACCCTCTTGAGGTCGGATTCGAGCTCTTGGACGTGGGGCGCTCCAGCGGACATACATGGATGACGTCTATGACGTTGTCCGGTTCCTCGGTCGGGGCAAGGGCTCGTTTCTCTTCTGGCCTAGGCTCTATGTATTCTTTCAAATGTCCGTCTCGGACCAAGCTTTCCAAGAATGACTTGAACACCCTGCAGCTCTCGGTGCGATGCCCGACATCCCGGTGATATGAACACCTAACTTTTTGATCACGGGTGGAGGGGTCGCTCTGCATCCTGGGCGGCCATTTGAAGAACGGCTCGTGTTTGATTTTATGGAGCAACCTGAAGATGGGTTCCTTGAAGACGGTGTGAACTCCTCTGGACGAACCCCCTGGATGGGGTAGCAATCCCTTTCGGGGAATATCTTCGCGCTCTTTCTCCTTTCTCTTGGATTGGAGGGCTCGGCCTTTGTTGCTTCCCATCTCGTCCTCGACCCTTGAGTACTTGTTGATCCGGGCCATCAGTTCCCCCATATCCGAGGGAGTCTTCTTGGTCAGGGATCGGTACAGGTCCGTGTCCCTCGCCAAGCCGAGCCGGAAAGATGCTACTGCCATGACCTCCGAGCATCCCTCGACCTCATTGACCTCTTCCCAGTATCGGATGGCGTACTGGCGAAGAGTCTCGGATTCCCTCCGTCTGAGGGTCAACAATGATCCAATGTCCTTGGGGCGCTTACTCCCCGTGATGAATCGGGTTAGGAACTGCCTTGTCAATTCTTTCCAGGACCCAATACTGTTTGGGGGAAGCGTCTCGAACCACCTCATCGCAGAGTCCCCCAAGCTCATAGGGAACACCCGGCATAGAAACCGTTGGTCCGAATGATAGAGGGACATCATCTGCTTATATTGTCTGATATGGGCTTCGGGATCGGACCGCCCATCATAGGTTTTGAACCATGGCACGACGAACTTTCTTGAGACATCCATCTCACTGATTTCCCTCGTGAAGGGTGTTTGCATGACTTCGTCCTCGGCCTCATCCTGGACAGTCTTACCCTTTCTTCTGGAGTCTAATCGGGCTCTGAGATCTACTTCTTCCCTTACGGGATGCCTCCTGAAGTCCCTGGGTTCATCGGTAAGCCCCTCGTTTCCTGGGCGTCGTGTAGATTGGGTTGAGTCCTCCTCGGATTCATCTCCCTTCCTCCGTCTGGACAAACCTCGCCGGAGGTCGTCCAGGGCCAATGGCCTCGCTTTCCTGGAATGGTTGTCAAGATGATATTCGCCGGCTCTGGGTCGCTTCGGGGCCCTGGAGCTTTCTGCTTTGTGGTCTAGGTGGTTTCTTAGATCCTTTGTCTCCGCCTCATGGACGGGGAGTCCTCGGGAAAGGAATGAATCCCTCGACCCTCCGCCTGAGGCGGCAAACTCATCGAGCCGGCTAAGGACGTTTACATTGTCCTTCTCCAGCTGACGTAATCTATCGCCAAATTTCTCTTCAATCACCTCTGCCAGCTGACGGGCCAAGGGGGCTGATCCTCCTGACCTGATCCCCATACTGGTTTGAGGGGTTACCCCCCTTGACCGAGTAGAGGCACTTTTAATCGTACTGGTGCGATCCCTCCCTCCGTGATGGCAGGGAGCTTGCAACTCATGACTCCTTTGGTGGGGTCCTTTCCCTTTCTGTCTGGTGTTCACCATGGTCACTGTTCTTTATAGAGAAAAAATTAGGAAAACTACTCGATTCCCACAGACGGCGCCAGATTGTGCGTGCAAGATCCTGCACAATATAAAAAATATTGGGAACAGATCTCTCCCCTGGTGAACTTTGAGTGAGCCGGTTGAGTGGTCAAACACGCTGCTTGAGACAGCCTGCGAGATCAGATGGTAAACCGGAACGGCAACGGAAGATCCTGGGAAAGGAAGAACATTCCTGTACGTGTGAAAGGTTTTCCTGGAACAAAGAGGAACAAGTTAGAAGGGCGCCGGAGTGTTTTCCGGCGTATCCCCTCCGACGGTCTAGTCAGTCTTTGAGTGAGAGAGAGGAAGGAGAAAACACTGAGAAGGATATATTGTAGTAGAGAGTTTTTTGATTGCCTTTTCGTCTTGCCTTTTGGGAGGAGTATTTATACCTTAAAAGCTCATGATTGCTGTCAGTGTGGTCAGTAGGTGATCATTAGGTACAGGTAGCGTGTGTATTGATTCTGGTGAGGAATGTCTTCTCTAATTGACTGCTCCGGGTGCCGAACAATCAATGCTGAGTCGTCGGGATGCCGACGGTACAATACGCTTCTCTCGGGAAGAATGCAATAAATGCTCTGTAATGGGAGCATTTATTGCCTTTCATTTTCGAGCCTTACCGCATTGAATGCGGTCTCATCAACAGAAGGGTGCAATTAATTGTTTGCTTTCCCAAGCCGCGTGTCAGCAACGGCATGCGGTTTGTCTGTCTTTGATGTGACATCATTTGCCACGCGTCCATCCCGTATTGGCTGTGACCTCTGTATTCCAGTATGTTCCGACATTACTTGTGTAAGACGAGGTCATGATGAGCAGCCTAGACTAGACTAGGATAGTGACCTATACGCCAGTAGCTTTATCCTGGAGTAGCGGAAGCGTCCAGGACGGAGTAACTCTCGGCACCGAGGAAAGGCTCACCTCGGGGACCGAGGGTGGTATGTTTCCAAGGTACACGGGTGACCGAGGACACGTGTTGTTGTACAATACACCGAATGCATGATCCTATATGAGAGGTACCTCGGGGGAGAGGACACTCGTTGCCGATGGTGCTTAAATCCGAGCAACACTGTTCCAGAAAACCCGAGGACACGTGTCTTCATCATAGGGCTTTTCAGAAGAGTCCCATCAACCTCCATCTAAAATGTTGTGATCCCTCCCCCACGCACCTCTCTTTGTCAATGCAGTAGCTTTGAGACAGCTAACCCACTAATCAAGAAAAGTCCAAGAAAGTCGCCCACTAATCAGTCTATACAAGTCTTGATTGACGGATGGAAACATTATGATGTGTCTGGCAGTATCGTATATAAAATCACGGTTACATTTATGAGTGATAATTCCTTATTCTTAAAGTTGGCGGTGATTTCACTTTCGAAACAGAGCATCGACGTAGCGGTATACAGTTAGCTCTATAACAGAGCTAGTCACTAGCTACATGGAACGTAGGCGGCCGGTGGGCTGGGAATTTAATGTAAAAAACACCAACGTTGGACAACTCTTAGAGCAATGGCATAATAGTTGTATGAACTAGCACATGCTTTGTCTAGAAAAACATCTTCTAAGGAGATTTTACATTTCAATTTCCAATAGCCGTAAATTATCATGGTAAAACAGAGTAGTTCATTGAGCAGAGAATAACTGAAAAGGAAATAAAATAAAAAGAAACCCATAATATTTAGCTATGCATTTAATGTGGTAATAACCCGTAAAGATAGTTTGGATTACAGTACTTCTGTTTGAGTCTCGTAAGAAACTTCCTAATTATCTTAATACCGAATGATGTCAAAGTGTCTACTCTATAGTACCCTCTTATTATTATCAAATTGGGTCTTGGAGTTTAAAGAAACTATCTATATAATAAAATAACTTACAATTCAAATCTCAAAAGATAAATAAAATAATTTTTATTATTCGCGGTTGAGATCGCTTTAAATTTTATTTTAAAATTAATCTGACGACTAATATTAACACCTTAAATTTAATAGAAAAAATAGACTCATAAGGGTGTGTGTGAAATTACTTTTTAAAAGTAATTCTAAAAATTATTTCTCATAAATAGTTTAAAAAAAAAAAGTGTTTGAAATTATTTCACCACTACTTCTACCTCCACCACAACCATCGTTGTCACCGTCGCTGTCACCGCCACCACCGTCACCATCGCCGCCGTCGCTCCCCCACCTCCACCGCCACCACCGCTGTTGTGCCACCATCACCACCAAGGTCATTACCACCCACCACAATCATCACCATCTCCTACCACTACCGTCCACCACCTCTCACCCCCACTACAAACCGATACTTAAATTTCTTTATCTTTTCTCTATGTTTGTGATTTAATTTTGGATATGAATATAAATATGTTTATTGTTTACTATTTTTTATTACTTTGTGCCTTCAGGCACAGGTAATAACTAGTTCATTAATATCATAATAGTATGATGTTAATGAATGGATTCGCCACGGTAATGATAAATGGATAGTATATGGATACTCCATAGTACCCTCTTGTTGAATTTGATCGTGGCGATATGCTCACGGTCACCACTCCAATTGGGTTTTTTTTTTTTCACAAGCCCATAGCCTCTGTTCAATAAAGTTGGGCTAAGTCTGTGATTGCTCTTCAATTTCAGATCCAGTCCATCAATCTAAAGTTGAGGCACATAAGAATCTCTCTTCAAAATACCATAAACAAACATCCCAAGCATTTTTCACTTTGATGATACCTTGAATATGCTTAAGGTTGAGTTTTGAGTCATGCTCTGCTACATCGGGAGCCCAGTTCGTTTTAGATGTCCATGAAGCTCGAGGTCAGACCTCGAGCTCCCTATAGTTACATCTCAAGGAGGGCAGCATAGAAGACAGGTGACTTCCACCAAGCACCACCCTGATAGTAATAGTCGTTTATCCAGGCAGAAGAATTGCAATTGCCCCAACACTCTCCTCAATTGTTGCGGGATAGTAGCAACCATTATAAGGAGGAGTAATGATCACGCCAAGGATCAAGCAAAGCTCAAGGTCAACAATAAATAAGGGACATAACCCCAAGCAATACACACAAGCCATTGTAGCTAAAACAAGAATTTTGTAATCTATTTTCTTATCAATATAAGTCCCAGGAATAAGAGATTTCATTGAGAGTGGATTAACCGAACCCCCAAGCTAGTGAATCACTATAAATCTTCGTGTGTTTACTCCCACTCCCTTGTCCCAAATCTTAAAGAGCCTAGAAGCTCAGATTGAATAACTCAGTGTTCACCAAATTCATATCTCTGCTCGTTCGTGTCACATACACCATCAGTTGGTGTCGTTTGTGGGAACGACTGTTCCTGTTAAAATTCTACCGATCTTCTTCAGTAATTGATGGTTTCCACATGCAATATGAGCAGAAGTCAGATGAATCCCCTTCGATTACAAAACCAACAAGAAGTTGCCGCCGGAAGACTGTAGGAAAATCCTCGTGATTTCCTACCTAATCCAAATGTTGACCCACCCATGGTGGATCCTCCTATGGATAATGAACTTGAAGTCCTTTGTTTAGTCAATCAACGCCTCCTCAAGCAGAATGAGGAGTTACTAAATCTCATCCAACGTTCCTAGAGGGTACAACTAGCCCAGGATGATCCCCTACGAGGGAAACACCAACACCTCAATCCCCCGAGGGACATAACTGAGGGGAACGAGTGTAGCCAGATAGTGGGTAATGCCCATCACCAAGTTCAAAGGAACAAAGACAACGAGGAGATACAAAATCAAAACAGGGAAACTCATAATAATGAATTTCTCCCATTCCAGCAAGAAAGGAAGGAGCAATTCTAGGAGTAGGGCTTCAAAGAGATCCAACAAGAGCTCAACCGCATAAAAGAGGCTGTGAAGGGCAAAACCCCTATATCCATGGACACCTTGGTCCAGCAGACAGAGTCTCCATTTACTCCAGAAATACGGTCTTTTTCTCTCCCACCAAAGTTTAGAATACCGCAGATAGAAGCTTTTGATGGGACAAGGGATCTCATAGACCATCTCAACACTTATAAGAATCAGATAGAGTTGCATGATTATCAAGATCTGGTGCGATGTCAAGCTTTCGCTATCACTTTAAAAGGCTCAGCCTTGGCTTGGTTCAATAAGTTGACCCCATCTTCTATTTCTTCGTTCAAAGAACTCTCGATGCCATTCGTATCACATTTCATGGAGCTCGGACCTATCGAGAGCCAAGCTATCACTTATTAAACATGAAACAAGGGCCAAATGAGACGTTGTGAAGCTACATCCAAAGATTCAACTCAGAATCTCTGAAAGTAGATGTTTTTGACAAGAAGTTTGCCCTCACTACATTCATCAACGGGCTAGGAGTTCAATCCAAAGATTTAATGTTCTCTATCTCCAAAAACTCACAAGCCAGCATGACTGAGATCCTTGCTAAAGACAAAGAAGTACATTAATGGTGAGGAGGCTCTCCTCTCTAAGGCCGGAAGCTCGGAACCCACAAGGAAAAGGAGAAAAGAAAATACCAAAGTCCAAAGAAGGAAAAAAGTCGAGAAAGGTCTCTACGAAGAGATAGAGATTGCTCCCCATAAAGAAGAGGAGACGTTAGAGATCGTTTGGGTCCCCCACCTCAGAAATTATAGCCAAAGTACGCCCCAAGGTAGCTCACCCCCCTCAATGTCACAGTGTCCAAGTCCTCTACAAGTTGCAACATGAAAAATTCCTGAGATGGCCACCTCGGATGAAAGCTGACTCTACAAAACAAGATGCTGCAAAATACTGCGAATATCACCGGGACCATGGTCATCACACCGATAACTATATTCAACTGAAGAAGGAGATCGAGTTCCTCATCCAAAAGGGATAATTGCGCCGCTTCGTAGTACAAGATAATCAAAACCGAGCTCATCCACCCCCAACATCTCAGTAACAAGTTCCTACACAACACCAACAACCCTTGGGAGAAATTAGAGTAATATCCGGAGGGTTTACTGGAGGTGGGGAAACCAACTCAATTAGAAAGGTCCATATGCACAAAGTCCAAACTGAAGACGTATTGGAGGTACATGTTGTGTCCAAAGCACCTCAACTGATCATTGACATAACATTCTCGGATACAGATCTGAAGGGCTGCTAGCATCCTCACGATGATCCCTTGGTGGTAAGGGCTATCATTGTCAATAAAACCGTCCACTAAGTTCTAACTAATAACAGGAGCTCTGTCAATATCATTTTTACATCCGCCTTTGACAAGATGAACATTGACAGAGACAAGCTTGAACTAGTAAGGACTCATATGCTTGGATTCTCTAGAGAAATGGTGCTTCCATTGGGCTTAATTTAGTTTGTCCTCATAATGGGAGACTTTCCCTGCCAATCAACCACCATTGTGAAATTTTTTGTGGTTGATGCTCCATCAACATACAACGTCTTGCTAGGAAGACCTTCCCTTAATGCCATGAGGGTCATTCCTTCTGCCTACCACATTGTAATGAAGTTTCCTATCGAGAATGACGTTAGAATGGTCCAAGGAGACCAACGAGTGGCCGAGAATGCTACATGACGTCTATGAAGAAGAAAGAGGTCGAGAATATATAGTTGAATGAGCTCAACACGAAAGATGAGCTAGAGACAAGGCTCACACCTTCAGAAGAGCTAGAGCCTGTCCAACTAGATGAAGAATCAAAGCATTTGGTGTACGTGAGATCAAAGCTGCTCAAAGAGGTTAAAGACCTCCTTATTCAATTTTTTAAAAAGAATATGGAGGTATTCACATGAAAGTAGGAGGATATGTAGGGGATTGATCCCTCAGTCATCACGCACAAGTTCAACGTGAATCCAACCTTCAAGCCCATCAAGCAGAAACAGATAAGTTTTGTCCCAAAACGCCAGAAAACAATAAACGGGGAGGTCTCCAAGCTCCTCCATGCCAAGACCATCAATGAAGTAGATTATCAGACCTGACTGGCCAATATGGTCCTTGTAAACAAAACCAATGACAAGTGACGTCGCTACATCGACTTCACTGACCTAAATCGAGCCTTCCCATAGGACAACTTCCCCTTACCTCAAATTGACTTGATCATAAATACCACAGTAGAGTATGAACTGTTTAGTTTCTTGTATGCTTTTTCAGAATGGATCTCATAGACCAAGAGAAGACGTCCTTCGTAACTGAGCAAGAGACTTATTGCTACCAAGTTATGCCATTCGAGCTGAAGAACTTTGGAGTCATTTACCAACGTTTAGTAAATCGTATGTTACAGAAACAGATTGGGACATCAATGGAGGTGTACATCAATGACATGCTACTGAAGTCACTGAAATCCGAGCTTCATATCAGACACCTCGAAGAATCTTTCCAAATCCTTAAGAAGTACCAAATGAAGCTCAACCCAGCCAAATGTGCCTTTGAGGTCTCCATTGAAAAATTCCTGGGTTTTATAGTCAATAGTCGAGGAGTAAAGGCTAATCCAAAAAAGAGCAGAGCTGTAATAGGCATGTAACCACCCTCAAACATGAGAGACGTTCAACGTCTAACGGGGATGATAGCAGCCTTAAGTCGTTTTGTCTCCAAGTCGAGCAACAATTGTCCACCCTTTTTCCAAGTCTTGAAAAAGACTTGGAAGGGAGGCATTCAAAGCCCTCTAAGATTACCTCAGTTCGCCTCTGATCCTTGTGAGCCCTAGAAAGGGAGATGTGCTTATCCTACACTTGGTTATCTCAGATTTCTCAAGTAGCGCAGTATTAGTCAGGGAGCGAGACAGAGCTCAGCAAGCAGTTTACCTCTGCAATAAGGCTCTAAGGGGGGTAGAGGAAAGATATTCGAAGATGGAAAAACTAGTCATAGCTCTAGTAACAGCTACAAGGAGGCTCATGCCTTATTTTCAAACCCACACAATAGAAATCCACACACATTAGTTAATGAAGCAGGTCTTGCACAAGCCAGAATCATCAGGAAGGTTTGTCAAGCGGGCAATAGAGTTCAACAAGTTCGACATCAGGTATAAACCCAGAACCGCGATCAAAGAGCAAATACTGACAGATTTCATTGCAGAATTCATGGCAGGTCAAGAAGCATCCCTAGAGGCAACCCAACTAGTACTTGACCTCCCGACGTGGAAGCTCTCGATAGACGGTGCCGCCAACGCCCAAGGTAGTAGTGTTGGATTGAGCTTGAGCTCCCCAGATGGGATAGATATAGAATACGCCCTTAGATTCAATTTCAAAGCTTCAAATAACGAAACTAAATATGAGGCCATGATTATCAGGCTCAACTTGGCTTATTCCATGGAAGCAAAGCAGTTTGTGATTTACTGTGACTCCTAATTGGTAGTGAAGCAGATTGAGGAAGCATATGAGGCCAAGAGGGAAATAATGACTCTATATCTAAAAAAGGTACAAGAGCTGGTGAAAAAATTTGACTAGGTTACGATTGTACATGTCCCCGAGGCTGAAAATTCTCGAGTCGATACCTTAGCCTAGATAGGCTTATCCCTATTGAACACCTAGCAGAACCATCAATAAGTCCCAAGGTCGAGGAGGTATTTTCTGTGCAGATCTAGCCAACCTGGATTGATCCAATTAGGGAGTACCTTCAGAATGAAACTTCACCTACAGATTCAAAAGAATCAGCAAAGTTAAGGATTAGGTTATCCAGATTCACCATCCTCCAAGGAAATCTGTACAAATGGGGCTTCTCGACACCACTCCAGAGGCGTGTAGGAGACGAGAATGCCAATTACATTCTAAGGAAAATCTATGAAGACATTTACGACAATCACATAAGAGCTCGAGCTCTGACTAGCAAAGCTCTAAGGTAGGGTATTTCAAACCCACCATGCTCAGGGACACAGTAGAGCTTGTCAAGAGATGCAAAACCTGTCAAGTACATGTAAATGTTACACACAGCCCACTAGAGATCCTCACATCAGTGATTAGCCCCTGGTCGTTCCAGCAATGGGGACTAGACATACTCGACCCTTTTTTCAACAAGCACAGGATAGTGCAAATTTTGCTCTAATATGGGTAGATTACTTCACCAAGTGAGCTGAGGTGGAACCTCTTGATAAGATCATAAAACAAAAAATTCAAAATTTCACTTGGAAGTCCATAATCTGTAAGTTTGGAATCTCAAGGGCGTTAGTATTAGATAATGGAAAACAGTTTGACAATTTAAAATTTAAGAGATTTTGTGCCGAGCTAGGCATAAAAAACTACTTCTCTACACCAACTCATCCTCAGTCGAATGGACAAGTAGAAGTAACTATCTAAACTATAAAAGCAACTCTAAAGACCAAATCCAAAGCGTCAAAAAAGCGATGGGTGAAACATCTGCCAAAAGTGCTATGAGTTTACAAAACCATAGCCAAGTCGACAACTCAAGAAACACCCTTCGCCTTGGCTTATGGAACTGAAGCAGTAGGCCCTGTGGAAATAGACATCTCATCCCCAAGAACAGAGCTCGCACGCATGATGGGTTTTTCAGCTCATAAAACAACGATGAACTCTTCAACTCATAGAAACGATGAGCTCTTTAACTCATAGAATAACGATGAACTCTTTAACTCATAGAACAACAATGAGCTTTTCAGCTCATAAAATTAACGATGAACTCTTCAGTTCATAAATATTACGATGAACTCTTCAACTCATAAAAATAAAGATGAACTCTTTGGCTCATAAAAACAACAATAAGCTCTTCAGCTCATCTAACTACAATGAGTTCTTCAAAAAGCTAAGTTTCTCCAATATACTCCTCAGCTTGGAAACAAACCTCATACTTGACAAAAACAAAATTGTTTTCAAAAGAATAGAGTTCTCCTTGAAGCAAGGGAGCAAAGGAGAAACATAACAAAATACAAGATAAAAGTCTTTTCATTCCCTAAAAAATTGTTTCAAAAGTCAAGTACAAAGACGATAAGTTTTAAATAATAAAAAGCCCTAAGGGTCTATAACAGGCTCTTTGATTTCCTCAGTTTGGGGCATCTCGGGCATAGTCACTCTCTCTGACAGTGCAAGAGGAAGACCAAATGAAGCAAGAGAAAGATCAGATATAGTTGGAGGAAGAACAGATGAATCAGAAGGAGTCTTAGAAAGGACATGAGCAGGAACTTCCACTTTAGCTGGGGGCAGAGTAATCTCAAAAAGTCTCACATCTGTTGAAACAGTCACTTAAGCTAGAATAAGCCTAGAAGCCTCACTACCAGTCTCAACAGGAATAGCAGCAGAAGTTTTGGCCCCAGGAACAGCACCAGAAGCAAAAACCTCATCCCCAGCCTCTTTATCTACAACTGGCCCTTCCTTCTCTTTGTCTAGAAGAGGATTGAAGTCAAAGTCTTGTCTGGGATATTTTTCCATGGCCTGTTCTTGGAAGGCAAAGTATCCCGCTACCCAATTTATAGCAGACTCGTTTTGAAGCGCTATTATCCGGGTATCCTTCGCTCGAACCTTGGCTCTCTCCGCCTCAATCTCCTTCAACAACACATCATTAACCTCAGTCGCATGTCATACTCTCTCTTCATGTACTGGAGAGAATCAAGAGGTGCGGAGGTATCCTTCCGCGCGTTGTCAACCTTAAGCAAGTTGTCAGCCTTAAGTTTGAGTTCGTCATTGACCTTTCTAGCTTCGATCTCTAAGCCCTTGTTCGCTGAGCTCAACCCTGTGACCTAAGTGTCTACATGTCAGTGACGATTGTGGTCAACTCATGGTCCCTGTGCCATGAAGCACTAGTTCCTTACAAGGGGCAATTTGATCCAAGAAACATAAATCACCACCCAAGATTGATCTTGATTCTAAGACCACGTGAGTGTGAAGACTATTGATGGAGAATGATGGAAGTGAAGTTATTGAAGAACCGAATGAAGTTAAGGAAGAATGGTGGGAAGAACAGAGAAATATTTAGTGGAGGGTGGACTCATTTATTACCTGTATGCATCTTATCCAAGGTATCACTCTATTACAATTTGCATTTGAAGTTACAACTCCTCTCATTCACCTTGAGGCAATCATAGAAAATGGAACACCATCAATACATTTGAACATGACTGCATGGTTTGCCAGTTGAACAATCATGTACTCCAAAAGTTAAAACTGTTAGAGAGAGTATTAACTTCAATATTAATACTTCAACACGTCTCACGTCTCCTTCCTTGCAAGCTAGAGTTTGAGTCTAACACATCACCTCCTACTATGATATCATGTTGTAAAAATTAAAATTCAGCAAAAGACCACACCAAAAGCTCAAGAACCAACAACAGTTAACCCATATGCAACATGAAGCAAGTTACAATTGTCCACCAATTGCAGCTTACATGCAAAATTCATGACTAGAAACACCCCACTTTCGAGCAACAATCACCCAAAATAAAATGATATCCAAATCTGAAACTACCGTCAGAAAAAAGAAAAACAAGACTGAGGAGAAGCAAGAAAATACAATTAACTGGGATAATTTAAGGAAACCTTACTCCAAGAGCAGAACAAGAAAACCTACCGATAAAACCAAAGGAATGGACATACTTGCTGCACAAAATAAAGGTACACATGAAAACAACAATTTTGAGAAATAGTTAAAAGCAGCAAGAAAATTTTCTACCTGACAGTCACTTCTGAAATTTTGCAGGAGTTCCTTGATCGAATTGTCAAAGATAATGAAAAAATTGATCTTGAGTGGCTGCGAGATGTTCCACCAGACAAAGCAAAGTGAGACAACATGGATAGTTCGACCAACAGTCGCAAGATTACATTTGTAGAAACGTCAGATGAGTGTTGATCACCAGCTAAATAAAATTTGGTTTCTGATCTTTTATGCTTGTCGGGAGTACTTGTTAAGGATACGAATACTGGGGTTGAAGAGTGTCAACTGTATACGTCTTCTGACACTTCATCATCTTGCCTTCTCAGTAAGTTAAGATTGGAAGTATCTATAATTCATTATCTTAACAGAGTTTAATTATGTTCTCAAAAATCCATTTTTGTCGCTTCCATAAGGTTGACATTAGGTTGACACAAATGTCAATCGGGTAGCAGTGCGTCTAGGATGGGTTCCCCTGAAACCACTTGCTGATGCAGTTGCAATACATCTGCTAGACACGGAAGTATCATACACCGTGGTTTCCAAAAAAAGATTTCATGATGTTGCAGCCCTTCAGGTACCCATTGGTAGATACCATTCAGAAATACTTGTGGTCATGCCTCTGCACCCTTGATCAACGAACAATGTAATTTCTTGTTCCCCTCCTTAAAAATATTATCTTCAATGGATTTGCATGTAGTTCAGACCAACTTACTTAAGTGAACATAACTATTGCAATGGAATTGGTTGCAATGCTTTTACTAATATACTACGTATGTCCCTTAACAGGTATGAACTACATTATCAGATGAAAAAAAAAACTGTTCCACCCCCCCCCCCCCCCCCAATAACCCATATGAGAATACTTCTATAGATAAATATCTATCGCACCTACAAATTTAGAACCCACAGCCTGTCCCATCTAAGTTATATGATTGGTCGTGTGAGCCTTTGCTTCCTAGCTTGTAAGCTACTGACAGGGAAGGGTAGATAGGCAAGAAATACGCTACCTATACTTACTATATCATATATTTCTCATTTGACTTATCTCTAAAAGACACGAATGGTGAAGAGTACTGCCCCAAAAACATATAGGTATTCTGTACAAAGAGGTGACCAAACTGTAACGCACGCCCAATGAGGAGAGACTGCTGGCATTTTGCAAGTGCATTTGCAAGGTTAGTATAACATTTTCTGTCGAATTATAATTGTTAAGCCTAATGAATGGCCATAGTTAGAAAAATAAGCTAGAAGTCCTTTAAAATGGGCCCTTGGTTAGGAGTTGTCTTCCAAATGATCTCTCATTGTTCTGGTCAGGCGTTCAGTGATACAAACATGTAAAATAAGACAGTCAAAAGTTGATCAAGTTTGTGTAGCATCTTATCTTTTCGAATAGAAAATCAGTGGACACAACTTCTCACATAAATTACTTTTACTTTTTTCTTCAAGATTGACAGAAAAAGAATAATAATCTAGTATGAGGATTCAATCATGTCTCTTCCAAGAATAAAGCCTTTATGATTTGTAGCAATGATATGGTCACTATAAGTTATTTGTTATATATATAGGTTTGGTATAAATTACAACCACGCTGTTGTTGTATATTGTCATAAGATAGTGGGACAACCCTTTATTTTCTGAAATAACAGTTTCATCTCTTCTAGCTAATCCATCTATGTCATATTATACCTCTGTCGTGACAGACCGGTAGGTTCTTATTTTAATGTACAATGATGTATCTAGCCTCTTCCCAGAGTGAAAGGGGATGGGAGCCATTAAGCAGCATATGTAGATTAAATTCAGGTCATCGGCCAATAAACTATGCCTTGTTTCAACTTCAAACACATTAATGCTAATAACACTCGAATGTATAACTTCTTTGGTCCAATCTAAGTGGTTATCATGAAAGGTGCTCATATCATTTGTTTCCTAAAACGTCACTTTTATACTCCCTATTCTTAGATCCAACACCCCCCAAATTGGAAAAGAGGAAGAAAAAAAAAAGCATCCCTCATTGGAAACTCTTTTGTCTTTTCTTCTTTGTCTCTCTCACGGATTCTACGATGGACCAAAACACACACCCATGGATGAACTGAAACTATCACCGTTCGCACCACTATCAGTCTCCACTCACCACTACCCATGTACCAATTCCCTAATTAGCAATGCCAATCTCTATCTCTCTCAAACACCCTCTCAAACACACAAGCACATTGCCTCAGATCAAACAAACAAGCACATTGCCTCAGATCAAACAATGGGATTCAACTGCATTAAATTCAATTCGCACAAATATAAACACCAATATTTAACAAGTAAAAGTGGAGTAAACCTCTATCAATTTGGTTGAAGCCGCTGTGTGATTTGAGTTTTGTCAGAGTTTAGGTTTGATTAGCTTAGCTGATTATATCATGCAGAAGTGTCTGTTTGTGTGGTTTATGTCGTGTGTTGAGAGATGATGATGACAATGTGGCCTGATGAATCTTGTATTTACCAAGAGAGAGAAAGAAAGTATGGAGGATGTATACTTACGTCAGGCGTGCATTTTTGTTTTTGTGCGTGGATGGGCTTATGGAGATGGTACCAACAGGACGCATGTGTATTTGTATATATAAATTAACACACACACATATAAGTAGTAAAGGATAAATATAAAGGTTCTTTGGAAGCCGGTACATCTAATTAAACTTATTTGGCAAAAAATACGCAGAACAAAATGTGAGTTAAAAAGACATAAATACCAATTTTAGGGTCATTTAATTCAAAATCTCTTATATTTAATGCACCTTGATTCATGTGTATTTGTTATATATATGTGTGTGTGTGTGTGTACTTATTTACACACACACATACATATATATATTTGTTGTTAAATCTCTTATTTAAATTTTAAATTATCTTTAATGCATCTTGATTCATGTGTATTTTTTTTTTTTTTTGAAAAATGATTTTGTTTTCAAATTATATTTAATGCACTTCGATTCAAGCGTTTTTTTATTTTGAAAAATAGTTTTATTTTCAAATTAATTTAATATCTGAATAATCTAATAGTATAACAATAACAGTGTAACGAAAACACTGTAACAAACACAGTGTAACAAATACACTTTAACAAAAACAGTGTTCAGTAGTTTAATGTATATGGTAACAAATTCAAAACGCAGATGGACTATTGTGAATGAAATTATATGAAACTATATGTTTGACAAAATGTAATAGTACAATATTTTGTGTAAATAGTTTGTTACACTATTATTGTTATATTATTACATTGTTAATGTTACACTTTTATTGTTACACTGTTATTGTTACACTTTTATTATTACACTGTTATTGTTACACTATTACACTATTCGGATATTAAATTAATTTGATAATAAAACCACTTTCTAAAAAAAAAAAATGCATCAATCAAGGTGTATTAAAAGATAATTCAAAATATTTAGATAAGAGATTTAATTACAAGTATATACATACATACATACATACATAAGTATATATATATATATATATATATATATATATATATATATATATATATATATATATATAAAGTTCTCCCATAAAATTAGGAGATGTTTAATGCACCACTTTCCAAAGAAAAGTGGTGCATTAAATACACATGAATTAATAAAGGGCAATGTCACAATAAAATAGATAAATTTAAATTATATATTTGGATACAAATAAGTATCAAAATTAAATACTTAATAACCTTACATTTTTTAGTATGTATTTTTTACCAAATAAGTTTAATTTGGTGTACCCCTTACAATTTACCCTAAATATAAAGACACACAGACTCGTTGACGGCAGGGCCGACCCAATAGTATGGAAAAAAAAGCATGGGCTTTAGGCCCTAAATTTTTAGAAGGCTCCATAATTTTAGATAGGAAAAATTGTAAAAAGAAACACCCTTTCATACTTATCTGTGTAAAAGTACCTAAATATAAAATATATGTGTATAAGTATTTTTATGTGTAAATGTTTGGTGAAGAGGTATACTTTTGTTGAATTTAAATTTTGTCTCTTACTAAATTGCATTTTTCCTTTGTTAATAGTAAACAAATATGAAAATTATATAGGGATTTAGTTTCCTAATTTTATGGTATATCTTTTTTGAATTTTAAATTACCTATTTATCTATAATTGAACAATCATTTATTAAAACATTCATTTCATATTTATTCCTCTATCATTCAAACCGAAAATATCTGTTAATGACACCCTCCTGCCAATCAATGTCATCATAAACCAAAATGTCATAGTGATACCTTCTAATGACAATGGTACCAGCAATGACATATTGTTACCAACCAAAATTCACACTGTTACCATCCAAAAAGTCACACTACATTTATGTAATTTTTTTTATTCATGTCTTCCCTATATTTATATAATTTTTTTATTTTTTATTTTATAAATCGTAATGAGGAATATATGTTTTCACCTTATATAATACTATTGATTCTTACAAGTGTTTTTTTAAATGAATATTATAAATTTAAATTTAGTATAGTGGTACATGTCATAATGATGCAGTGATACACAACAATGTTACAGTGCTACAAACCAATGTCCCACTGCTACATGCTAATGTCACATTGATACAAGCCAATGTCACACTAGAAAGGGTGTCAGTGCTGCTTTTGATAATAAATAAAGTGTCCTTAAAAATATAGTAAACCAGAAAGAGTGTGATTGAAATTTTTCCAAAAAATCATTACACCTCTTGAGCGCTCCAGGGTATGCAAGCCTTGAAGAAGATGAATCCTCTCATAACCTTCCTTTTTCATGTACAGATTCATGGTGATTTCTACAATCCACGACCCTCCTTTGCCGTCCACCTCAACATTAAGAATGTTCGGGTCCCTGTGCTTCAAGTCCTTAGAGAGTTTAGCGATCTCAATGAGTCCTCTTGATCGAAAACAAAAGGATTTGAACTCGTTGATACTTTGATCGAGAGTTGATTTTTCAATAAGAAAAAATCGCATGAATCCATTAGAATTATGACATTTTAAAAAAAATGGAGGTTTTAGAGAAATTTTCTTATCAATCTTGGAATAATGTAGATTTCGGCAATATTGAAGGAGTTTTATGGATAACCGTTGATATCCTTAATATTTCGGTTGTGGAGATAAAAATATAGAAATCGATTTCCATTTTACTAAAATGAGTATTTTAGAGATTTGTTAGGGATTGTGTAGCTTTTAACTTATATTTTTAAAAGTGGTACTTTTTGCTCTATAATTTCTAAAAAGGGTACCGGCCCCCTTAAATCTCTTTTAGATACATCACTAGCCCACAAAAAAAAATTAAATTCATTAAATTTTAAGTCCTTAAGAAAAACCCCAAAAAATTAAATCCAATCAAAATTTTTATTGCAATAATTTGAGCCTATAATTCAATCCATAACATTACAAGCTTAGAAACTAAAAAAATACTCAATAGTCAACTTATATTTACTCTCATCCACTTTTCATCTCTAACGTAAAAAAAAATAAAAAATAAAAACAAAAACAAAAATTGAAATTAAACATTCTCTCTCCCTCTGTGGTAAAAAACAAAAAAAAAGTTAAAATATCTTTCTCGACAATATTAACACATCTTTCTTTTGTCTCTCTTTCATATAGAAAATTAAAAATAAATTAATTTTTTAAAAATAATATTAAAAATAAAAAAACCTCCATTTAATGTTTCCGTTTTAGGTCTCAAATTGGCTTGAGCTACCCCTGGCTAACAGAGAATATCAATATTATTTAAGAAAATGAAATGTGCGTCCCCAATTTATTGTCATAAACAAAGGGTGTGGTTGTGGTTTACCCTACATTTTAGCATGACTATCAAAGGCATAATGTTGTTCTAACCCATTTCTACTACATAATGCATATACATTAGCAATCTGGGTTTGCTAAGTACCAAAAAATGCAGTAGTTCATCTTAAAAAACAAATTTCCACAACATGTTTTCAAGAATTAGATTACTAATTCAAACTTGCCACATGCAGTACTGGACACGCCCTGCCTATGCCACTGGACAAGTATAGTGGCTTCAAAGTTGCCTTCTGCAACAGTCTGAAACCCTACCATGCTCATTACACCAACACCATTGTCCCTTCTTGGGGCTAAATGTTTAGAATCAATATGCAGATCTCAGAATTGTGAACCTATAGCTGCTTCAATTCCTGTGCCCAAACTAAAGTATGTGAGTTGGTTAAGGACAGTGCACTAAGTGTACGTATGCATTTTCCCATCTTCATATGACCCGATTATTCAAAACTCATGCCTACTAGTTAACTTGGGCAATTTGATAGCAAATGTTTCAAAGAAGGTCTGCAAGCTATTAAGCTACCCCACTCTGGTGGCTTTAACTAGACTCAATAACGAAAACACGAACTAAATCGTTGTGCTGCATTAAGGCTATGGAGAAAGAAAAAAACAACCTCTTCAAGTTTAGGAACTTTTGCTCATGTTTGACATGGGACACTTTTTTAAAGATAATCGGCTGAGAAAAGCTTAACTTTAGTATAGCAATATCTAAATTATATATGTGCAAAGTTCTATATTACAATGGACATTTTTAGATTTTGTTTCAATGCATACTCAATAACTGAGGTGGTAGAGTGGACCCACGTGATGCATTCTAATTGCCTCTACTCTATTGCAGATATGAATTTCCAGATTCACACCCTGTTGTGGCAAGGGTAAGTTTCCTCACCCTCTGTTACATTTACATTTCTTCATACATTTATCATTCTGATCACTCTTTGTGCATACTAAAGCTAGACAAAAGGGGATCCTAACGATCCATGCCCTTATCTTCTTGCAATATGGACAACAGGTATAATGTGTAAACTTAAAGCATGGTATGAATACAAGAAATCCAATAGCTATAGCCAATGTGAAAAATGTTGCATCCATGCTGGAGAAAGCACTAAATTCTTACAAATTTACATTGTCATTACACCTCAGTTTTGAAGTTGAACACATATGACCTTTACTTTAGTGTAGAATAAACTTTCAAATAACCAAAACATTGGTATCCTTCTATATGTTTGTTAATATTCAAATCTATTATGGATTTCTTAGAACAACTGAAACTGCGAAGCAATCTGAACAATATAGAAAACAATGCAACCCCCAGGAATCAGGACTATGGGATGAAAAGACAGTCTTCTCATGCAATAATATTCAAGAACAAGTTTTCCAAACAGTCCGTGGAACAATATTGGTGAGAAACAATACAACAAATACTTGTGTTGACTGTTATGCATGCAATTTTATTTGCCACAGTATAATGGAAAATTGACACAAACATGATAATGTATGAAATAGATACCTTGTCGAACAGCAAACACAGGCAGCTTTCCACTTAATGGAACATACTTTCAGGTTAATGAGATAAATTTATCCTAGTTTTATCACTTTAATGCTTTCCAAAAATATTCATGTCAATGTTATTGTAGAATTATTAACTTATCTTAACCTTGTATACGGGTGTTTGCCGATGATGAATCTAGTCAACAGACTCAACACCTAATAGATGTCCCCAGAACATGGATATGGAACCTGCCATGGCGAACTTTATATTGTGAAACCTCTGCAACAACAATATTTAGAGGTAAAAGAGTCATTTTTCATGTGATTTGGAGAAAGCTTCAACTATTATGTAAAGTTCCACATTGGCTAACAAAATGCTCATTTTGCAAACCAAGCTTATCAACTGAGGAAATTCACTACTGCTTTTGGAGAGGTATGGAATGACAACTTTCTGTATTTGGTGCCAACTGACACCCTGTAAAGATGACAAACAATTATATCTATTGTTTCCATACTTGGTGACAAAGGTTTTAGTGAACATTAAGGTAAAACTGCTATATGTGGACATTCTAATTAAATAAGCATTTAGAGATCTCCTTGCATGAAGGCAAAAATAGATGAAAGAGATCCAGGATAGATATGATATACAAAGGTAACTGACATCTAGAAATTTTCCAAAAACATTGAGGATCTTGCCTCAAAGTTTGAGGTCTCTGAGATGCAAATGTTACGCCATTCCAAAGCATGCATTTCATGTACAATCCAAGTATTAGGTGTACCTCATGACTGGTACACATTTCCTGACATATGTACACATTACAACTCCCACTATAGGTGAAAACTGACCTTGTCTCACGTTGGGGGATATGGATTACATTTGTAGAAATAATGCGTTAAAGTAGAGCATGAGTCTTACTTTTGCAGAAAGAAGAAAAAGAAAATAGCCATATAAAAGAAACAAGAAAAAATAACCATCACAATGCAAAGCCGTTTATCTAACCTTGAAGAACCTCAAATCTCAAGGGAAAAAATAACCATCACGATGAATCAATAATATTAATGGACACACGTTTGCTCAGATTTCTGTCCATTATAGTTCTTGTGGTAATTATCTCTTAATTGCTGTAATCTTTTTGTGTTTTACCAGTACACTATTTTTCCTTCCTTTCTTTCTCCTCCTCCCCCTCTTCTCTCACTCTCTCTCCCCATCATGCATTCATGTGTGTTCTTTGTTTTTTTTTTTTTTTTTTTTTGGGGGGGGGGGGGGGGAGAGAGAGTTAGGAGACAGTCAAAATTCCTTTGCTTAAAATACTTGATTGAGGTGTGCACTCCAGTACCTGACTTTTTCATGAGTAATTTTTCTTCTTGGACCTTATTCTGATAATAACAGGAATTGTGTAGCTAAATATGGGTATGCAGCCATTTTTGCCCCTGCAATCATGTTAATCTCATTACGACTATCATAAACCTGCCAAAAGTGCAAGTAAAACTCGAGTAAATATGTTCTCTTGCTCCTATTATCCATCTAGAATTATCCTGCTTAATCAGATTTGCTTTTTGGACATATACATTCAAAATGTTCCAGGACTTGTTTGTGTGAGAGGATTCAACAAAATCAAAGGGGCACCCAGACCTCTGGCAAAGAGGTTCCATCTCTCAACAAGTGCAGCAGGAAAGACAAAATCAACAGATGATGAGTAAGATGATATAAAAAAGACAGACAAACAATGTCTCAAATACTGGTTCATACAAATTTGTGCCTCAGATGCCATAGGAGGCAGAAACTTTTTATCATATAAATTCACACTAAAGGAGCACCACTGCAGTGCATGCAGTTTTTGTTATTGCGAAATGTATAGTTATTACAAACAAACAAGTGTAAGTACCCATGAGAGATAAAAAGGGTTGAGAGAGAGGAGTCGTTGACATATTTGACAGACCTACAACATATTTGGCATCGTGAAGTTCATTTGCCTCACATGCCATAGGAGGCAGAAACTTTTTATCATATAAATTCACACTAAAGGAGCACCACTACAGTGCTTGTTGTTTTTGTTATTGCAAAATGTATAATTATTACAAACAAACAAGTGTAAGTACCCATGAGAGATAGAAGGGGTTGAGAGAGAGAATTCATTGACATATTTGACAGGCCTACAGCTATAACAAATTTGGCATCATGAAATTCATCAGCCTTTAATTAGTATTTATAGTGTGTTGTAATAATTTTTGTCCAAATATAAGGTAACTAACGTGTTAACATGTCATTTGTAGCGGATTAGCAGGCAGCCCCATGCTGCATCAAAATGTTTGAACTCTTCATATCATGAAGATTAGTTTAGGTGGCAAGAACAATTACATGAGCATAAAAGAAATGAATGCAACATGAAGTCAAATATTGCACATGTTTGCAAGCCTCATTTTAAGGCTAGGTAACCACTTCATCACTATACATGCCAAGCATAAAAATAAGTAAAATTTTATGTTACTAACAACCAAAAGTACTTTGGGTCCATAGAAATAAGACGGTGGAAAGACTAGCAAACCAACTAACCAATAAACAAGAAGATGAGTACAAAGCGAGTAAGCGACAACTACAATCATATTTTGTAAAGCAAAGTGTTCCGAAAATTTGTTACACATTTTTAGGATAGGTAACCAACATACACTTTGATCGGTTTACAAGATAAAGATGAAGAAAAAGAAAAAGAATTTGTTTCATCGAACAACATCATTTATATAGTTGTGACAAGATTTGGGTCACCATACTGGCAGTAGGCATTTGAGTGACTAGAGTTGGGTGTTTAAACACAGATGCTTATAATTGTCATGCAAGATCAAGCTATCTTTATTGAGAGATAGGGAAGTACCTAATAAGATACCCAACCCCACATAGGTATTTGTAGTCTAAACACATAAAGATCAAGTGTATGGTATTGCCATTCATATTATATTAAATCCTCCTCAGTTACTTCTCCTTTTGGTGTAAGATCAATCTAAACGTGATCTCTCCTCATGAGTGCACCACATCGGGTTTCAACTCCTGCATGATTGTGATCCACCATTCTCTATAAGCATAGCATTGAAGTTTGCTCTTCAAAAACACCAATTAATTGTCCATCCTTTGACATGTCAGTCTATTTCCCTCCATTCGCACTTGCTATGCTCCATTGAGGGGTCAAAATTCTATATTTCTCACATCTCAAATAAAGTCCGCCACTATACATTCTAGTACATGAATAAGGTCAAATCTAAATTTAGGGCTTCTAAAATGGAGCCCTACACTGTATCTACATCGCAGATTAAATATCCTCTGACTCCAACTATATCTATATCGCAGATTAATTGTCAAAATTTTGGTTTGTATAAGAACTTAACTTACAGAAGGAAAATCACAATTGTATTGATACTAGTTGAGTTACATTTATAGGGAGACTGTTACAATGAGATAAGCTGAAAATGAATTGATCCTTATCATTTCAATCTAGTGTGTTTATCTGATCCTATCTTTTCATCTAATACATTTGATTTTTGAATTTGAGCAATATCCTTAACACACACCCCGCAAGTGAAGCAGCCTATAGAGGAGGCTGAGCTTGTCATGAAGAAGGATGAATCTTGGTGTGGACAACGCCTTAGTCAGAATATCAGCAACTTGATCTTTGGTGGAAATATAGCGAATCTCAAGACTTTTGGTTGCAACCTTGTCCCGAATAAAGTGAAGACCAATTTCAACATGCTTCATGCGATTGTGAAAGATGGGATTAGTAGTGAGATATGTGGCACCAATATTGTCGCACCATAACACAGGGCACTGGGTTTGTGGAATGTTCAATTCATGAAGCAGAGATTGGAGCCATGTGACTTCAGTAGTGGTGCTAGAACGAGCAACACAACGTTGTTTGCGACCAAGAGACCAAATTCGGGCCAAGGAAAATAGCATATCCATCTGTGGATTTTCGATCATCTAGGCAGCCAACCCAATCAGCATCTAAGTATGCTATAATATGGAAATTAGTGGAACGTTGGATTGGAAGACCAATGTCTAAGGTATCTTTGAGATAGCGGAGGATTCACTTAACTGCTGACCAATGAGTAGTGGTTGGAGATTGCATAATTGGCACACTTTGTTCACTGAGAATGCAACATCCGGCCGAGTGATGGTGACGTATTGAAGAGCACCAATGACATTGCGATAAATGGTTGGGTCATTGAATGGTTCGCCAACATATTTGCTAAGTTTAGTGGTTGGGGCTAGCAGATTGGAGAGAGGCTTTGCACCGTCCATTGAGCAACGTTTTAGAAGATCAACAATGCATTGTCTCTGATTTAGGATAATGGAATGAGACTGATGTTGAACCTCAATACCCAAGAAGAAGCTAAGGCACCCAAGATCCTTGGTGGCAAATTCAAAACTGAGTTTAGAGATAAGTAATGAAATAGCAAACGAAGAATTGCCAGTGATAATCCGGTCGTTGTCATAGACCAAGATATGAATAATAGTAGAGCCATGGGAGTGAATGAATAAAGTGTCTGTCCAAAAAGCCATAAAACCAGAAGAGAGAAGAAATGAACTTAACCGAGCAAACCAAGCACGCGGAGCTTGCTTGAGGCCATAAAGAGACTTCCAAAGATGGCACACATGAGTTGGAAAATGGGCGTCAATAAACCCCGGTGACTGTTGCATATAAACTTCCTCATTTAATGTCCCATGTAGAAAGACATTTTTAATATCGAGTTGACAAATTGGCCAATCATAGCCCATCGCAAGGCAGAGAATGGTTCTAATGGTAACTGGTTTTATAATAGGACTGAAAGTTTCATTGTAATCAAAGCCTTCTTGTTGATTGAAACCCTTGGCCACAAGTCGGGCTTTGTAACGCTCAATAGAACCATCAGCACGACGTTTAATGCGAAAAATCCATTTGCACCCAACTATATTGGCAGAAGATGGAGGAGATTGGAGAGTCCATGTGCCATTTTGCATAAGAGCATGAAACTCCTCTGCCATGGCCGCCCGCCAAACGGGATCCTTGTTGGCTGAACTAAACGAAGCCGGAACATCATCATTGGATGGGAGTGCTGAATAACACATGGGCAAGAGATATTTTGTTGACAAGTTAAGGACCTTAGGTTTGCGGATACCATCTTGGGAACGAGTCACCATTTAATACATTCGGTGAACAGGGGAAGACAAAGGAACCAAGGGACCAGCTGAGTGGGCTGGCTGGACATGTTGAAGAGGCACTGCATGGTCTGAAGTTGGCAACTGTAGGGCAGGTGAGATTGCTGGAGAGAAAGGTTGGTGATCCATTAAGATGGGTGGAGGTGGAAGGGACACAGTGGTAGGAACAGGTATGGTAGAAGGTGGAGAAAACAAATCTGCAAAAGGGAAAGATGTTTCGCCAAAAATAACATTGCGAGATATGTAGACCCGTTGAGACCGTTAATCAAATCACCGCTAACCATGATGATGAGAACTATAACCAAGAAAAATACACCGTGTGGAGCGAAAATCAAGCATATGTGAACGACAGGGGCGGAGGCACGGATACTAGGCACACCCAAAAACCTTGAGAAAAGCATAATTCGGGCGAGAACCGTATAACTTTTCCAATGTGGACAGATTATGGAGAACCGTGGAGGGTAATCGATTGATTAAGTAAGTGGCCGTTTCAAATGCGAAGTCCCAGAATTTAATAGGGACAGAGGCATGAGCCATGAGAGCTGGGCCAATGTCCACTATATGGTGATGTTTGCGCTCTGCAACGCCATTCTGTTGATGAGTGTGAGGGCATGAGAGACGGTGACCAATACCACAGGAAGTAATATAAGATGAAATTGAACGATATTCGCCTCCCCCGTCACTGTGCAGAAACTTAATCTTCTTGGAAAAATAATTTTCAACTGGATTTTTAAAGCAAATAAAACAACTTAACACATCTCCTTTTTTGGCAATTGGAAATATCCAAATAAATTTACTGTAAGCATCCATGAAGTGCACATAAAACTTATTTCCATTGAAAGAAGGGATGGAAGAAACCCATACATTAGAGTAAATCAAATCTAGAGGGGATGAAACTGGGGTAGAGGGTGAGGGGAAAGGAAGAGCATGGCTCTTGTCCATTTGACATGCTGAACAAACAGACTGATTTTTGTTTGTCAGAGTACCAATCTGCTGAAGTACATGATAAACAGTTCGATAAGCAGAATGACCAAGTCTTTCGTGCCACTGAACAAAAGAGTCATGTAGAAGGGCATCTTTATTCTGGAATGAGGAGGGCTTGTTGAAGCGAAGTTCATATAAGCCATTAATGCTCGGGCCTTGAAGAAGAAGTTTCCCCGTGCGTAGATCCTTGACACAAAAATAAGATGGATAAAATTCGAAGCAGCAGTTGTTATCCGTGGCAAATTTATGAACGGAAAGTAAGTTCCGTTGAACCAAAGGAACATGTAAAAAGTCTGTTAAAGCAAAATTGGACAAAGATGTGCGAACAGAGGATGATACAATATGAGCAATGGGCAAACTTGATTCATTACCAATTTTTACAGTATCCAGTCCGTGGTAGTCAGAGGATATGTTAAGGTTGGCGAGGTCAGGAGTGATGTGGTGGGTCGCACCAAAGTCCGAAAACCAACTAGAGCTGGCTGATGGAGCTGCTGTAGTATTGTAAGCATGTACTGGAGGAGGAGATGGCATGTGATAGGCTTCATTGAAGCGATTGTAGCATTGAAGAGCAATGTGGCCAAATCCGGTTACAAATCTGGCAGGTTGCACGCTGGGCATGTGCACGAGAAGATTCTGAAGGATAGGGATGCTGTCCACGGCCACGACCACGACCATGAGTACCGCGAGAACCTCTGTGGTGATGTTGGCCTCGAAGGGTAGGAAAAGAGGTGTTGGTATGTGTACTGCCTTGAGCAATATTAGCAGTAGGAACAATGTTTGTAACAGTAGACTCATGAGTGATATGAAATTCTTCAGTTAGCAAATAGCCAAGAAGATCTGCAAGAGTGACAAAGTCAGCTCTTGTTGAAATGGAAGTCCGAAAAGGACCATACTCTGTTGGAAGGCCACCAAGGATGTAGAGAATGAGATCGCGTGCAGCCATGAGCTGATGAGCGAGCGTCTTTGCATGTTGAAAATATTTGTGCACCGAGTCGGTGCCTTTCTTGAGAGCTTGAAGCTCCATATGAAGTTGAAGAATTCTAGCACGGGAATGTGCAGCAAAGGATGCTTCAAGAGCAGTCAAAACTTCATGAGAAGTAGAGAGTCCAACAACTTGGGCATGAACTTCCTCTGTGAGGGGAGCAATCAACCAGCCCAAAAGTAGTTGATCTTGGCGGTGCCATAAAACATACTCAGGATTCAAGGTTGAAGAAGAATCAAAGGAGGAAGAAATAACTTTAGGTGGAGAAGGAAAAGAGCCATCCACATATCCAAGAACACCATGACCACTAAGTTGAGGCATAATCTGGGAGTGCCAAAGATGATAATTGTCTGCTGAAAGTTTGGTTGTAAGGGTATTGGTGTGTGGCGATGAGGAGGGAAATAGGGTGTTGGGAAGTGAAGACGTTGTTTGATCTGTAGTGGCAGATGAAGAACTCATGATGAGCTAAAGAAGAATTTGCAGGTTCAGGTCTTAGGCTCTGATACCATATAAGAACTTAACTTACAGAAGGAAAATCACAATTGTATTGATACTAGTTGAGTTACATTTATAGGGAGACTGTTACAATGAGATAAGCTGAAAATGAATTGATCCTTATCATTTCAATCTAGTGTGTTTATCTGATCTTATCTTATCATCTAATACATTTGATTTTTGAATTTGAGCAGTATCCTTAACAGTTTGTGACAGTAAGAGAGAGAATGATGGCTTTGTCTATTAAACAAACTAGGGACAACTGTATATAGAACAGGCCATCAATAACAAGGATCTAAATAGTTTTCAAACCCTACCGTTATCTCTCGTACTCTATATCACTAATTTTTCCAGATCCAAAAGAAAAAAAACAATCAAAATCGAAGACGCTCTTCATAAATAAGCATCAAATTATCAGAAATTTTCTATTATGTTTATCAATAAACAGATTCAACAAACAAAGAAAGCACGAAGAAAAATCAGTGTTGGACCAACCTTCGTACTCGAATGTCGCATTCGCTAGGGAAAAATTTGCAGTCACAACTCTTGGATTGATCATCCAGAATTGCCAATGAAGATGAAACTTGGACCGGTTGAAGTTTAAATTGAGATCGACAGCCTGGGAGTTTCTGAATCGAATATGAATTTCGGAATCTATCAAAAGAATCAAGAAAAAGCATATCTTAAAAAACACACATAGTAATCTGTTTTTTTAGCATCGTAGAAATAATTTTTTTTTTGATTCACTTGTCATCATTTATTACTTTTTAGGATGAATTACACTTTCTATCCTAAAAAATTTAAGATTTTTATTTAATTCTCTCAAATATTAAATTTTTCATATTTTAACCTCAATATATTAAAAGTATTGTAACATGACATTTCTGTTAGTTTTTTGTTAAATTTTTTGTTAGTGTCAATAAATTGACTTTTGACGAAAAAAATATCAAAAACTAACCGAAAGACAAAATTATAACACTTTTGATATATTAAATGTACAATATGAAAAATTTAATCTTTAAAAATGTAAAATAAAAAATTTTAAATCTTTCATGTCGCAAAGAGCAAAAAAACACCCACTTTTATGGTAAAACTTGTCATCTTTTGTAAATTTTTTTCACTTATCAATATGGTACCCAAAAAAAATGGGTATTTTTGTTCTTATACCTATATAATAAGAGAGTTAGTTTGTTTGTCTTGATTTTTTATGTCTTATATCATTTAAAAATTATTGATCCGACGATTTTAATGTAAAATTTTCTCCCCCCAAATTTTTTGAAAAAAACTTTCATTCATTCATATAAATTTTTTTTCTCCGTCTCTATCTCTATCTCATTCTATCTGATCCGGATGCAACTCACATGTTTCTCTCACTCAACTCTCTGTCCTTCTCGCATATCTCTCACTTAGCTCTCATATCCCCTTTATATCTCTTTCTCTCTCCCTTCCTCTTTTTCTCTGCCTACACCCTATAACACACGCACGCGCCGACATCAATTACTGTCTCAATCGCGATATTTTCTTTTATCTCAATCATATTTTTTTTTTTTTTTGTATGTGTACGTGTGAGTGCACATTAAATGTGTTTTTTATATAAGATTATCGGTGACGAGTGAAAAATATATAAATTTATACACGACAAGTTTAATAAATGAATAAAAATTTTTAACATGAACACGAACCATTTAATAAACGAATAACATGACACGACTCGTTTAATCAATTTAAAAATAACAAAAATAAAAAATATAATTTTTTAATAAATTTTGACACTCAATTTTTTTTCTTCCAACTGTAGTTTCCTCAATTATAGGAGTTCCGACCAACAATTGTCAGCCACGTGATAAGCCACACAGCAATGGTCAGCCACGTTATAAGCCACACCATAGTCCCTATGATAAGCCAACAACCACTATTCTCTTCACTCCCCCGTCGATGTGGGATTCAAAGAAAAGACAATTCAATGTCTCAGAGGCTTAAAACTTTTATTTCCTATTTTTTTCGAATTGGTTTCCTTACTTTTTACTTTTTGAAATATTTTCTTTACTCATTCATTATTATATATATATATAATAATTATAATTTTTATTATTATATTAAATTTATTTAAACAGGCAAACGGATGATAAATTGTTTGACAGGTTTCATCTGAACACGACCCGTTTATTAAACGTGTTTGGCGTGTCAACTCGTTTATCACTCAAACCCGTTAACGTCTCACCCAAACCTGCTTAATTCGTGTCGATTAATCGTGTCATGTCGAATTTTGACAGACCTAATGTTTGGACTTAAAATATAGACTTGATCAATCATAAGATTTATAATTATTAAATAGATAATGAATCTCAATAAATAATGGAATTCAAAGTGAAATCAATGGCAGTAATTGATTAAATCCATATAACATTGCTAAAAAAAATTTGTCGATCAATCTAATTCATCAGTATTTTTGAGTTGATCTGAGTCATAAAAAATTAGAGATAAGATAGACCCTTAAATGTAATTTATGTTTTGCTCAGAATTAATTTGAGTGGAAAAAAACTCAAGATACATTTTGAGATTCAAACTTTGCTTTACTTTATTATATAGAGTTTAAACAAAGAATTTTTCTGGACAAATATATATCTTTATGGGCAGGTCTCGTGTTGTCTTTTTGTCGAAATAAATTAATAGATTTAGATAGAAAGACTAAATTAAAATTCAGTTAAAACTTTAAGTATGTAATTGTATCAATTAAAATTTTAGGATTCAAATAAAAATTATATTCATACTTTAAGAGTATAAATTATAATTACTTTGCACCAAATTTTGCATGACTACTTGGGGTTTGATATGCTCAATCATGAATAAATTTTAAGAAAACAAGGAGCACGTGCACACGGAGTCTCAACAGTCAAAGCTTGTAACAAAGGTTTTTGAAACTTGGAAGACGCGGTTTTTGCTTTACCTTCTCTCTCTAGAAATTTTGCTAGGGTTTGGTTGTTCTTTGGTTTGGTCACTGTTGATCGAAGCTCTTTGGATCATAAGATTTGAAGTTTGCAAAATGTGAGTGATTCGCAGCTACAGGTAACATATCTACCGTTCTTTGGATGATGTCCATTTTCCACGACCTAAACACACCCTTAAATTTGTTATTCAATGCCTAAATGCTCGGTTCAAATTAACTTGAACAATAGTCAACAGGAGTTATCCATAGTACCGATTTTTTTTTTTTTTGGTATCATACTTCCATTTACCACGTTGTTAATATTTTTATTATTGATGTGGTAACTAAAAAAATGATAAAAACACCCACAACTGTAATAAAATCACCCACAAATATGATAATTTTTTTCGTACAGAAAAAAAGTGATAAATGTGGTGCCCCAGTATTCCAATGAAGTCTAAGCATATCTTCTTCTTTTTTCAAGAAATCTCAGAATATCTTCTTCATTGTTTGATTAGTCATCTTCTTCAGTGTCTGATTGGTCATCGCTCGACGAATTGATTACACGTATCACCAAACCGTTGTTTGTAGTCCAACAATCATCGCCATCGCCAAGTTTGACAAATGTTGTGTCCTTAAATGTTGACGTAGATTCAAACATATCTTCACTGTTTGATTGAAAATTCTTCTCTTCATGCTCGTCATATATAGGATTGACTTCGAACTCCTTTATCACCAAACACTTCATTGAAATCTGAAGATTCAATTTATTGCCAGGTTCAAACCCATTAAGCTTCCAATGACTTAACCACATAATATATTCATCTGATTCTGGAAGTCCAAACCATGCTGGCTCATAGGTCAACATATTCTTGAACCCATTATCGACTTCAATTTTAATTAATAGCTCATCAAACATTACCCCTTCTTCGGAGATCTCGTACACACAACGCATGTTCAACCCATGAATCCTCCGATTTTGAACTGAAGGGACACTAACATATGCTGAGGACCATGCACGCGAATTGCTGGAGCAGCCCAAAGCATTCCCCACGGGAACAAATACGCTGATAATGCCATCTTGCGACAAAACCTGTGTCATGAAACTTATAATTTTTGCTTGTTCAAACTATACATTACCTTCATGTGGTTTAACCCATAACACTTTGCTTCCCTATACTTTAAAAATCTGAAAATGTAACAGCTAAATTTTCCTAGTGTGGTTTATTCCTAAAAAAATTATAGAAATTGAAATATCTACTTCATGCATAGAAATGAAGATGGAAAAAGATTTGGTTTATTTTAGAGGGAGAAAAAATAAAGAAGAAATAACATACATAAAAGGATATAAAAGTAATAGATTACTGGGTCAAACTATACAAAGGTAATATATAATTTGCCGTTAATCATGATTCTTTTTTATTTATCAGACCGTGAATCATGATTGGAAGGAACTATTGCATTAGCACCCAAGTTGTAGAGAGAGAGAGCACCTGGGTTGGGAGAGCCTTTCCCTTTACCGCTGACATACTGAACAAGAAAGCCTCGGTGTTTCCAATGGATTCTATATTGGACAACTCAAAGTTGTCAATAATTTCTGTGTCAGTGTTTAAAATGGGTTGTAACTTAAAATGACCTTGGACTTCGACTAGATTCACACAGTCCTCAACTTCGAAATGTGTCATGGAGGCCGATGATGATGCATGTGTTATTTTTTCCAACGACGTACACCTGTCAGCGTCTAACAGCCGCTTTATATGGGGTAGCCTCACCAGGGTCTGCAGACTTGTACAGGAACATACATAGAACTCACTCAGACTGTCAAGACCTTTGATGCAATCTGGTAAGTTACAAATTGGATTTCTGCTTAGATCTATCACCTCCAACGAGGTTAGGCTACTGAAATCTTTTGGAAAATCACCATCAGATAGATTGCATCCGGCAAGGCTTAGTGTTACTAATGAATGTGGTAAAGCAGTCCAAAAAAATTTTGAGAGTTGTGGACGAGTTCTTTTTCTAGATCTCCAAACCACATCAATGGATGCCACTGCCTATTCTCTTCAGTAGTAGATGGTAAGAGGCTGAGGTCGATTTCATTAGCTTGAAATGTTTTAAGCGATTTTATCTCTTTTAGCTCCAATGGCACCTCTTCAAGATTTGAGCAACCAGAAATATTTAATGTTTCAAGAGAGCTAAGCATGCCAATATTTGTTGGAAGTTTCTCAAGACTTCTGCAATCTTTCATATTCAAGAGAACAAGTTTCCCAAGACTGCCAATTGACTCATGAACCTCAACCAAATTTACACAACCTTTTAGGATCAATCTCTCAAGACTTGGGAACCCAGAAAACATTGGAGTTTTTTTAAGGCCATGACAGTGTCGAAGGTCAAGAATTTTTAATGACTCAATACACTGAAAAAAATTGAGGAAGCTAATGTCAGAGACAAAAAAAAAAAAAAAATAGGAACCACAAAAAATATATATATATATAGAAAGGTTAGAAACAGAGGGTAACGTGGAACAATCGCATACCTTGGCTCCCTTCCATAACTGTTCTAAGCTACTATTACGCATGTCAATGGCAACCAGATTATCCATAGGAAAATCATTTGGGAAATATTTCAACCAAAATCCGTGCCAACACAGCCATCTAATGTTGTTTGGAAATTCTTTATAGCCTCCAACAAGTTGTACATAGTTGATCTCTAGTAGTCTCAATTCGTGCATACATTGGAATGCATTGGTTTCCAAGCTCCCATTGTACCGATTGTTGGAATTAGAGACTTCCATGGTATGCATATCTTCCGCAAGCATTTTCATATTGAGAGCAAGTCCTCTGATTGTCTTAGTGCCCTAATAACAAAAACAATAAGGATAAGAGACAGGGAATAACAATATATGCAATCACATGCACATAAACATACAAGAAATAATTTCCTTACAATTTTTTCTTTCAATACTTTGAAGGAATCCCTATGCTTCCACAGTCTACTACGCTTGCCAAGCTTCTCAGGTGACAACTGACGAATAATTTCTCTTCCCATACGCTGAATCAATGTATGCATCATCAACTTGTTACCTCTTATTTTTATGAGACATCTATCAATAAGAGTTTGAAGCTCAGCTGGACCGAAATAACCACATCCATCTAATATAGTGATTGCGTAAGCCTTGTCCATTCCCACAAAAAAGCAAGCAATATCAAGGAATGAATTTCTGTACTGATCATCGGGTAAATGTTCGTAGCTTATTTGAAGTTTCTGCTGGATTTCGCTATCGTGAATTACTTCAAATCTGTCCAATGTACTTTTCCATACATCCTCCTCCATGTTTCGTAGAGCAGCACCTAAAACTTCAAGGGCTAAAGGAAGCCCTCCACACTGTTTCACAACCCTTTTAGAGTACTCCATGTAACCTTCAATGGGACGGTGTTGTTGAAATGCATGCCAACTAAAGAGTTCAAGTGATTCATTGTAATTCAGTATCTTAACATCCATAATCTCAACTTTATAAGACCTCAACAATCGCATATTTGTGGTTGTAATGAGAATTTTACTTCCTGGGTGAAAAAACTTGTGCATATTAAGAATTGCATCTAATTGATCTTTTTCGTCCACATCATCCAAAACAAGAAGAACTTTACGAAAATGTAGAGCATCTTTTATCTCAATGATCCCTTCATGCACACTAGTTATTTTTCTCATTTTTCTCTTTTGAATATCTGAAAGAAGTTTTCTTTGCAATTGAACCAAGCCATCCCATTGTTTGGAGACTTTTTTAATATCTGCGAGAAAACTACTACCTTCAAATTTGTCAGAATTCAAATCATAAGCATATTGAGCAATGGTCGTTTTCCCTATTCCGCTAATCCCACAGATTGCCATTATGCCCACATCAGTTGACTTATTTTGCAACCACAAATTGATGTCTTTGACACGCCTTTTGATTCCAGTTAGGTAGGATTCAATAAAAACATCACGATTCACTTTATCTTGAACAACTTCCACAACCTTTGTAATGAACTTTGACTCATACCTACAAATGGTTGCAATTATGTAACAACTGACTAGAACATGCATGTCAGTAAATAAAAGTAAATGACAATATCCCATGCAAGCAGCAAACAAACCACAAAGATTATATGTAATGAATAATGTGAGAAACCTGACAATATGTATAACAAAGAATGATAATGCGATTTGTAGTTTTATACAATCTACTTTGCTTTCTTTTCTTATTAAAAGTTTTTATTTGAGCACGTTAATTAGTGGCCAGGTTTCATATCTGCTATGTGCCAAACAAAGATGCATTGTTCAGGTTCCCACTTCTTGGGCCATAAGGTTTAATCTCAGGTTTCTGGCCAATTATTCTTCAAAGCCAAATCAAATGCTACACTTTGTCAAGTTTGCCTAGATTAGTAAGCAATTGCAATTTTTATCAAGCTAGCCCTATATTTTTCATATGGTTTTGACTATGGAAATGATCATATGTAGCATGCCAAGGACAATATAATATTCTAGAAATTTTTAGGTAGTTTTTGACAGAATTCACAACATGATCAATATACATAAAACAAAACCATAATATCACATATATATATACTTTTTATAAATTCAAAAACACAATGATGAAACCCGAAAGCTCACGCAAAACAAATCTCTAATTTATAGTATGTATTCCCCCAAGCATTTGTCGGTATGTCCAGTCTTGTCATTTTTAACAACATATTTTGCTCATAAGAGAATATGATCGAAATTAAAGAGGGTGCAGCGAAATAGGTGAGGCACTACAAACTGTTTTTCAATTGCTTCTCAAAATATCACAAAAATTTTTCAAAACACTATCTACTGATATGCTAGAAAAGGGCTTCGCAGTAATTACCCATCTGCTTCGTTTATTAAGACCTTCCCTCCCAGTTCTGCAACTTTTTGAAGTGCTTCCCTCCATTCTTTGACCTTCTTCATCCACTCCTTCTTCTTTTTTTCATCCATTTCTTCTTTGATTCTCTTATCGTATCCATCAAATGCTTCTGCAAAACTTCCTGTTTGTTTTCTAACATGGGTTGGATCCACATCATAGAAGATAGGGAGAACAAAATGTGATGAGGTCCTTCTACGATTGAGGATCATCACTAGCTCATCAAGGCACCACCTGGAAGAAGCATAGCCTTTTGAGAAGACAATTACTGAACTCCTTGACCGTTTGATTGCTTTTTCCAGTTCTGCACCAATAGGTTCTCCTCTTTCTGCGTGGTCTTCATCTCTGAACGTGCGAAAACCTGCATTCAATAAAGCTTTGTAAAGGTGATCGGTGAATCTCTTGCGAGTATCTTCACCTCTAAAACTCAAGAACACATGATATCCACATGGAGACGAAGAAGAGGAGGCTCCTTGGGCTCTAGAAGTAGACATATATATATAGAACAAAGCACTTTGTAGATATCAAACCACTTTCTTGCTGGAATCTCCCACAGGAAGCTCACCGAATTCCTAGGTAGATAATCTAAGCAAACAGCTCATGATCAGCAGGGTTATGGGCTGGGGTGAAGAATTTCGCAAGCTTCTTGGATGTGAGACTCTGTCTCTCTCAGATCGAGTAATTAACTCGATGATCTCTTTCTGCGCTTTTGCAGAAGTATATGTGGTTGAGAAACTGGCATGTATGTAAGAGTGGTCCCATGCCAAGATGTTATCTTCCTACTACTATCTGGTTTATCCTCTCTTTCACTTTCTAGCTCTCTCTCACATACGAACCACACCACGCAATTACCGTCTCACACATTTACACACATGGAATTACCAAACGCACCCACCATTTGCCCCCCCCCCCCCCCCGATCCACTGCATACCCGTCACCGATTATCTTATTTCCTTTTGCCCGGCTGTCAATTTCTTCCCATATTTCAAATTTCACCTAGACACTTCCAACACCACTTGAAGTGGTTTTAGATCAAGGTTGTGAACTCTTAATGTCCATTGAATAAAACTTTGGGGGTGTTACTGAGTTTTGTGTGGGTAAATCTTTGGGGTATCGGTCTTGTGTAGAGAGATACAGTCATGTAAGAAATTGATGGGACTCTTCTGAAATGCCCTATGATGAAGACACGTGTCCTCGATTTTGCTAAAACACTGTTGCTTGGATCAAGCACCATCGGCGAACGAATGTCCTCGCCCCCGAGGTACTCTCATATAGGATCGTGCGTTCTGTGTATTATACAACAACACGTGTCCTCGGTCACCTATGTACCTCGGTCGCATACTGTAATACCCCACATGCGTTTAAAAAAAATAAAAAATAAAATAAAAGACATAGGTGTTCAGTAATTATTTCATTTGAAATGATAAAATAGTATAACTCAAGGAAAGAGTAGTTAAAAGATTAGTTTCGGTATGAAAATGTACAAAATAAATCATAAAAGAACTTGAACTAATTAGGTCGATGTAGAAAAGTATGTAGGATAAGTTAGGATTAAAGTTGGAAGGATTGGAAGTGAAAAGGGGCGCCCAAATGGGCGCTGGGGCGCTGCTCCGGGTACATTGCCTACTCCGGACCAGTTGTCGTAGAATCGTCATAACTCTTGCTACAATGGTCCGATTGAGCTGAAATTTTGACACAATGCAGAAGACATCTAGATCTACAACTTTCATGTTTTGCACTTTTTCAGATTCAAAGTTTATCATGATCAAAAATAAGGAAAACAGTAAGTCTGGAAAACCCCCAAAACAGACGATGAACAGTAAAAGTCGGGATTTTTGGGTTTTAAAACACCCATTCCAAGCCCTATTTCTCCCATTCTTCATTTCCCTTCCACTCTAAATACCTTAGAGCCCTAAGAGAAGAGAAAAGGGAGAGAAAAAACACCAAGGTCAAGAGAGATTCCCACCTCATAAAGATCAAAACCGAATTTCTCAAGTTTTCTCTTCTCCACCCATTTCTTTTGCTTCTATTCCTCAACCACTCACACCCAAATCTCTAGAAACCCTAGGAGGACGAAATTAAGAGGAAAAGGAAGGAGAATAGGAAGATTTTGAATCTTGGGTCTTAGATTGAAGCTACAACCAAGAGATAGGGGATTTCTTCCTAATTTCTTACATTGAGGCTAGGGTTTATGTATATACATATGTTTTCCACTCCCATCCATATTTATTTGATATGATTTGTATGATTGTTAATTCTCCTTGTAATAAATGCTATGTTTGAATAATGGGATGGTTTGGTAACCATTAAATTTCTCTTTTTCATCTTCCAAACTTGGTTTTAAGAAAAATTGAGTTTTCTCCATATATTGCCTTGGTTCTCACTTTATAAATTTAGTGTTCGATATTGTTCAACGAAAATGATCTTTATATTGATCTTTTGCTCATTTTAATTCCATCTTGCTATGACGCTTTACTTGTGAAATTTGGGTATTTTGCGATTAATTGGTAAAATGTGAATTGATTGAGAATATGTTGGTATACCATTCCTGGGGAGGGACTCGTCACTGCCATTGGGATGGTAGACGCCCCTTCCCTCAGTACTTGTGATTGTGATTATAAATGGGTGGACTAGGTATAATCGTTGGGTAGATTCATGAGAAACAATCAACATACATGGTACGGGGATGAACCAACATAAATGTGATGATTGGCTGGAATGGCTTGGCCGGTGCATTGGTATGGGACGATGCATCGGAGGGAGCCCCTCCTAATTGACTTAATGTTGGAAATGGTTTGCTATGGTTAAACTTAATTTATTTCTCTCCTTAACTACTGTATGGCTTAAACTTGAGATCTATTTAAAATGTCCCGTTTTACTTCAAATTCATATATGTTATTTATGAAATGTGACCGACCCGTTTTGTATTTTATAAACCTTGTTGGAGTTGGGAAGATTTTGCTACAGAGCCTAGTGCTCATCCCCTACTGTTAACATTTTTCAGACTATATCCTTGAGGAGGAGCCAGGAGTCGAGGAGCCCGTTCTTTGGGAGACTCCGATCGACGAGAGCGTAAATCCCGAGGTGGACGCCTAGAGCGGCCCTTCTATTTTGTTCTAGACTAGGCTATGTTTTTTTGAAAGATTGTAAAGTCTAGTTATCTTTTGAAATTCCGCTGCTTATCATAGTTTAATTCTTTGGGAATGTACATGCCATTGTGGGCATATTTTTTTGGGTTAACATGTAAATTTGATGGATTGATTATATAGTAGTTAATTGGACCCGGTGTGGTCATTATAGTAGAATTGCACATGTTGGATTTTGTGGTAGAGCTCTCCGTACAAAGGAGACTCTGCCCGAATTTTGTTAAAATATCAATGGTTGATGGATAAAAATTTCTTATTTATGGATTTATTTAGTGCTCTCATGATTGTGAAAGGTTTTAGAATGTAATGCCGTCCGAGGGGGTATTTGGGGCGTTACACATACCTCCCTCGGTCCCCGAGATGAGCCTTTCCTCGGTGCCGAGAGTTACTCCGTCCTGGACGCTTCCTCTACTCCAGGATAAGCTATTGACGTACAGGTCACTAGCCTAGGCTAGTCTAGGCTGCTCATCATGACCTCGTCTTACACAAGTAATGTCAGAACATACTGGAATACAGAGGTCACAGCCAATAGGGGATGGACGCGTGGCAAATGATGTCACATCAGACAGACAAGTTGCACGCCGTTGCTGACACGCGGCTTGGGAAAGCAAACAAATAAATTGCACCCTTCTGTTGATGAGACCGCATTCAATGCGGTAAGGCTCGGAAATGAAAGGCAATAAATGCTCCTATTACAAAGCATTTATTGCATCCTCCCCGAGAGGAGCACATTGTACCATCGGCATCCCGATGATCCAATATTGATTGCTCGGGACCCCGAACAGTTAATTAGAGAAGACATTCCTCATCAGAATCAATACACACGCAACCTGCACCTAATGATCACCTACTGACCACACTGACAGCAATCATGAGGTTTTAAGGTATAAATACTCCTTGCAAAAGGCAAGACATGTATGCAAATCACCAACTCTCTACTACAATATATTTTTCTCAGTGTTTTCTCCTATCCTCTCTCTCACTCAAAGACTGACTAGACCGTCGGAGGGGATACGCCGGAAAACACTCCGGCGCCCTTCTAACTTGTTCTTCTTTGTTTCAGGATCCTCTTTCAGCCTTACTGGATCGTCCTCCCTCTCACCCAGGGTCTCCCGTTGCCATTCCAGGTTACCACCTGACCTCGCAGGCTGTTCCAAGCGGCGTGGTTGGTTACTCAACCGGCTCACTCAAAGTTCACCAATGAAGAGATCTGTTCCCGTTTTTTATAGTGCAGGATCTTGCCCGCACAGAAATTATAAAAAAATATCTATTAAATTAGTAAAATTTAGAAATGTGATATCCATTTTTTTTGTTCTGTACCATAGTCAAGTCAATGGCTGGATTGTCTGGCAGATGTCATGGACAGCGGATTCTGAGAAATTGATGGTGTGAAAGAAGAGAAATTTTTCTATACTACACACCATATGTTACACTTATGTGGGGTGTACACCCGATAGAAGATGACCACAACAAGAGCGACTTGTCAAAGAGAATACACATCATCACCTAAGTTACTTCCCTTGGAAAATTTCTAACCTTGAGTTAAATATAAACTTAAATTTAAATTTGTGTCAAAATAACTCAAATTTTTTTTCTAACACTAGACTCAAAACTATATTAAATCAAGGTAAAATTTATTCTGAACTCAAATTGAAATAGATTTAAATTTTATACCAAATTTCTAAAAATAATTTTTTAACTTATCCAAAACTAAAATATTTCTTCGACGCCTTGTTTTCTGCCCCTTCATGCCTTTTCTACTATGCTACTTCATCTTTCATCTTTTTAATTTCTTGTATTTTTTAAAATTTTAATCTCATTCATCTTTCATATTATATAAATTTTATACCACAAATTCTTCCTGAAATTTTAAGTCTTCACTATCCACAGATTTATAAAATTCTTCAATTTATTTTTTTAATCTTCCATTTTTGTTAAAAACAAATATTTTTGTGTTCTTCAGACCAGACTCATATCAAAATAATTATATTTTTTTTATCTAGATTTATAAAAAATGATAAGGGATTAGAATAGTCTTAGAATTCTAGGATAATTTCTTTATCCCCATGTAGTGTTGTAGACATATTCATTTTTTTTTTGAATCACCCATTTGTGGATAGATATGAAAGTTTCATTTATTTTATCAAATATCATGATTTAAGTGACACAAAAAAATGAGTTTTGGGCCAATAAGAAATTTTTTTAGAAGATTTGAGTAGATATTTGAGTTTGTTTGTTAGAGTACTTTATACCAAATCAAAATTTTTACTCAAATTTAAATTTAAATCATGATTGCATATTTTTTTAACATCGTTAACCATGATGCAAATTCCAAAAAATATTTTGCAAAAAAAATCATCTCTATAATAGTATCTGCAATCTTTTGTTGTACATCCTAACGAGCCCAGATTTAACTGAATCAGGCCTAATTAATGAGATCGACCCAAATGAGCTACAAGACGGGGTCAAACTCAATTCATGAATTCGGCCAAGTCCAGAGTTCAAGGAATTCTGAAGAATTATCGCATGTGGGGGAGTAATTACTGGAATAATTGCTCTTGAAAATCAAGACAATCTTAAATTGTACTTACCTTTTGTAATTATCCTCTCCGGAGAGTTAGTACCTTTACCCTCATGTTACCGCCTTAACAAAGGGTCTGTGCTTATAAATTGTAAACTCTCTCTACATGAGAGAACATCTCTACACCTCTTTACACACCTTTCATAGCTATATTTCTCATAGCTACCAAGAGTATATCCTTACTCTCTTTCTCATCTACTATTTCATCAATAAAGATCACCGGCCACCATTGTCGTATTCAAAATATAGTAGATCATACTAACCGAATCACTATATATTTGTGTGTTACTTGTGTGGATTTCACCTTATATTTACTGCATTCATTGTCCATATTAATTATTCGACAGATGGTGCATAAATCTACTTTTGTGCATCATCACATCCCAAATTCAAAACTCAACTTTCCTATTCATCCTCATATTTCATCGGCCCCCACCCAAAACTTTTTAAAACCTTTTCTCTTAATCTACTTTTTGGACATTTCTATTAATTCAATATCAGCAGTGTATCAAGTTCATCTTCTGTGGCATTTGAACATCAGACGTTCGAGATTCCAAGTGACAAACTAGCACCACTGTAGTCTTATGGGAATTCAAACAAGAAAATAGAAAGTTTTTTGTCCTTCCTCCTTCCCTTTCTTTAATTATGTACATTGAAATAATTATCAACATGTGTATAATATTATATTATATATAAATAATGTTTGTAATAAAAAATTTGTATTGAACCACAAATTTATCAAAAAATACAATGATTACTTTTAATAGAAATGAGTGATGTTATATAAATAGGCAAAAAAATAGGAATAAGATTCAAACTCTTAGTTATAATATTAAATTTCAGGAATTGTCTGTACTTGAAAGTATTATATTACCAAAAAAATTTGAAATAATTTTTGCATCACAACAAGTTATAAACCCACGTTTGAGTTTAGAATTTTATTAGCGCACAACCAAAATCAAATTTTCAAAAAAAAAAGGACTTAAGAAAACTAATAATACTACATGTTTTTGAGGCTAACATACTCCTATTATATTAAGGAAGGACTTCAATGGGTGTCCCCCGATTTGGAACTCTCTAATCTTGTTACTAAAGAGTACTGAATCATATACATAGTGTGCCACAATTCTAGTATTAAATATGACCAATACACCTGCAACAATGCATACATAACTAGTTTCTATGGGAAACTGAGCTTTACCAAATCAAATAGTTGTTATACCAAAAACCCAACGTGCATTAATTGTTGGGTACATTTGCTAATACTCGAAACTATCAAGTATGAACTAAACCTCTTTTATATGCTGGGAGGTGCAAAATATAATTTCATAAAATAATCAAAACCTTCACCTACCACTGCACCGTTGCTACTTTTCAAAGGCAATGATTACACCTCCTCTGAACGGGACTTGATTAGTGTATGGAAAAAATAATTTGGTATCGTAGATTTAATTTTTATCAGTTTAATGGGTGTTTTTATAATTTTGTGGGTTATTTTATAATTAAAATATTTATTATTTTTGTGAGTGATTTATTATTTTTGTGAGTATTTTTACCACTATTATGAGTAATTTTACAACATTTGTGAGTATTTTTATCATATCTATGAATATTTTTATCACTATTTTGATAATTAATTTTATTATTATTTGGGGTATTATAATAATGATAAAAAAATTCACAAATTTAATAAATGAAGGTAATAATACTGTTTTTTTTGTTCTGCTAAGTAGTCAAATCTAAACAACTTTTTGGCTTTTGAAAATCGGCTCTCGTTTACAAAACGGTGGCAGAAACAAAAAATAAAATTGTTTATCAAACGAATTTTTTTTTCTTATTTTTTTTAAATATCAAAATAAAAATAAAAAACGAAAAACAGAAACTTTAGCAAACGGGAGCTTTTCTTTTGTCTAATTTGCATTGTCATGTTTTCTCACCTGCCGAGTACTCCAGTTTTCTTCTTGCCACTTGACTTGACTTGCTTTATTTTGCTTTTAACTCTCACCTTTTTCTCTCAACTTGGTCGGCTTGCTTTATCTTCTTTTCTCTCGTTTTTCTGGTACTGATTTTACTTTATGAAAAAATGGCATTTACATGACTTTCATGGTACCAAAACTCATTATGCTCAACTCAAATTGATAAATACTTTGCAATAATCAATAAAAAAAATTTAAAATTAAGAAAAAATTCACCTTATTTGGGAGAAGTGAATCAACCAAACAAAGAGTGAAGACATTATTACATAACACTTTAATATCTACACAATATAATAAAAAATGAAATGAACACAGAAAGCAGAAGAAAGAGAAGGGGATACTTGGACAGTGGGTTATTCGGTGGTGGCTGTGGTGTCGCTCCAGTTTCTAGGTCTCTGATGGTAAAATACAAATCTGAATAGAAAAATAAAAAATACAATTCTGCAAATATACCGAAATGAGTAGTGTTATAGAAATTGATGAAAAAAAATTATGGAAATAAATTTCAAACTCTTAGCTTTAATATTATATATACTAGTTAATACTCGTGTCTCAATACACTATATAACAAAAAAATTGAAAATAATAAAAAATGAGCATTAGAAATAGAAAAATGACACATATAATACATTAGAGTGACCCAATAAGTTTATGGACCTCATAAACTACAAAAAAAAATATTGGGTAAAATTTCTTTTAAAGAAAAGACTTCAAAAATTAAAAAAAAAAAAAAGAAAAGAAAATTAAGACGAAGACCGGACTGGTTGGGCCTTGCACTATGTGTGAAAGACACTATTATTAAATTCAACACGTTTACAGCGAAAGGAAGCGCCACCTTTAGCAGCAAAGGTAGACTATTGACCAACTCTATGGGCCAATTCCGAACAAGGGTTGGGCCCCCCTCTCAAGGACTTCCAAGGAGAACCACAAAATCTTACCCCGCAATTTCTATAATAGAAAGATGCAAAAACAAAATACAATAGAAAGCATTAGTGTGTTCAAAAACAAAAATCAGAAAAAAAATATTAGTCACTCGAGTTCTAACTACAACAGATGTGCAGCGCCTTTGCAAACAACACAATTCACAAGTCGTGAATTAAGTTCCTAGATGAAAGAAGACACTGCAAGACGAAACAAAACAAAGATGGTGGAGTTTGTAAGAATTAAGACCAAGCTCGAGGCAATGCCTCTCTATTTCAATGATTCCAAACATCAAAAGATAGGGAGATACTGACACAGTTAGAAGTGATTTATAGTGCACATATTTTCTGTCTAAAAGCTAATCGTTTCACAGATCACAACAAATAATTAATTCAATCCCAGTTCCAAAAGAATGTGTACGATTAGTTTCCGACATGACAAATTCTTTTATGGACACTGAAATTACATAAACACAAACGAAAAAAGAACTCAGAACATTAAGAAAATATCTAGTTGTTTGCAATTCTGGATGCTTGGTAATTATGAGAAATTTCATCGAACAAGATTAAATCAAAAAAAAAATATATATATTAGTAATTTCAATATTTTTCCATTTTCAAGTACACGATTTGATATCAATCACCTCTTCATTGAAACAAAAAAACAACCGATGAACATCCACAGTGTCATCATATCTAATAATAATAAATATAAAAACACATAATCTGGAGGACTTCATATGGATTGCCCCAGAGACCCTCTTCGCAGAAAAATCAACAAAGTAGCAAACTCCCCGTTAGCAATCTCAACACTAGCTATTCTAGGGAAGGCCACCTAGATACACTCATACTGCTTGTATATTTACTGTAATTGTAGGTCAAGAAAGGTTGTATACACCCCCCTCCCCCACCGCGACACATACACACACATAGATGAACACTCCTTCTTACTCATATAAACCTCCAACACTACATAATTGTGATGTGAAATAAAAAAAGGTTAAGTGGTAATTTAAATAGACGTTTAACAATTAAATATTTTAATGTACGAACAGAGAATATAAAAGGAAAACTCACCACCCACAATGACGTACATAAGGATCACAATGGCTCTTACTGCCTCTTTCTCTATGTCCTCTATTTCCCCTCTCTCTCTCTTAGTAGCCAGTGAAGCATGGTGTTTATGTGCTTGTGTGTGTGTGTGTGCGTTGAGTGTGTGTTATGGGTCTCTCTCTCTCTCTCCTTACTATGCGTGTGTTCTGGGTATTCCTTGATAATGCACACGCTCACAACTATATGTTGAAATGCCTACAAAATCAAATCAAAACCAACCACCAACTAGCTGACATATTATCATTATTTGAAGTTGTCTATCTTAACTCATCCAAAGAATGAGGGATAGCTAACAATGGTATGTATTTCCACTTATACAAAGGCATGAAAATATTTTCTATTCTCTTAATGGTTCATTGGGACAATGCTCATTTGTTATATTAGCTATTGGATTACTTTAGGACAATTCTATGGGTTCCTTGGTTCTAGAGTGGTCAATTTTAGTCTACGGACAGTGATGTATGAGAACATATTTTGCCTTCATTATTCTATTCAGTGTTTCCTTTATTGTGAATTTCGTAAAGGCAGTCACTTAGCAAGCAAATATTGTGCGTGATTTATCTTTGTCCACTGTTTATTTCTTACTTTTTATCATAGAAAGTGAGATTATTTCATTTTCTATTTTTTTGCAATTCATTATGTTTTTAATATTTGGTTGGTTGTTGGTATTTATGTGCGGTATGACTAAAAACCTATTAACCAAGTTTTTTGTTGATATCTTTACTAGTTACATAGTCCTCATGTGCTCCACATATGTTTTGATATAAGGTTGGGTATATGGATTGTTCTCTATTTTGCACAGAAAATGTTTTTTGGTTGACTCCATGTGGTTGTGGATTGAAAAAGTCACAAAATTGTAAGTTACAATTCTATCAAATATTGACTACATTTGATTTTTGGTGCTATTCCTGGACAGATTGAATATGTAAAGTTGGTGACCTTTGTGGTAGTAAGTTATGTTTAACCATAACATGATTCTTGTGGTTGACAATGGTTATTGAAAAAAATCTATAAAATATGGCCATTTCATTATATTCTTATGCCTTTAAAAAGTTGTTTTTCAAGTCCGTCCATATCTATCTTCATATGGGTTTTTTGAATATTTTTGCACCTAAATTTTTTTCTATTTTGGTGAATTATATATCATTTGTTAAAGAATGTGCTTTATTGTTAAAAGGTGTAACTGATGGAGTAGAATTTGCTCCCCTAATTATCATCTATGCTTTTGGGTCAATTTGTTACCAGGAATCAGAGGGAAGGGCCGAATAGTTATTGGCTAGACCCAATTTCAATAAAAGGGGTAAAGAGAAGGCAAGAAAGAGGAGTTGTTGGATCAGGCGATAGGAACAAAAGATTAGTAAAGGCGGTTGTTTGCACTCCTGAAGAAAGGCTAAGTCAGCCGATTAACAAGGTCTAGGGAAGGATAAAGTTTCAGACATCTTATTGTAAAGAAAGGGCAAAACAAGTCTCAGGTCGAAAGGGGAAGGTATTCGTAAGCTCTTACAAATTCTTATTCGAATGGAGCTCTGGTCAGGATTCTTTTCACCCTTAAAGGAAGAAAAAGAAGTTAAACTCAAGGAACTTCTAGTTTTTGCTTCGAAGGGAAAAGAGGGAAGAAGGTACTAAAAGTCTTTTTCTTGAAGAGGGAACTAAAGGTTGGCTCGCGAGAGACCCAATCTTGAGTGAAATTAATACCGCGACTTCAATCTTTTTCAATAACATTATCACGCAATAAATCAACAAATTCCAAACTCCTTTTTGCCTTCAAGTTTACCTATTATGGTACCGGAGTGAATATGATCTCCACCAGACATACATAACACTTTAGCTAGTACACGAATGACATTTCCTTCCCCGAATGCCTAGAAGTAAGCCATAACTCTTAATGATGCAAGGAATAGCTATTGTTTCGTACCCAAGTCCAAGCACGGGATTCAACTTACCAACTGATCCTAATGGCTTTGGGTCAAGTCACAAACGGTATTCGATTGATTTGAGCTTTATCGTCCCATCCTCTAACTAAACTAGTCCACCAGTGAGGGTAGGCAACTCACCAAGTAGCGTCTAAAATGTTAGCAAGATCAGCTGCGCTATTGAAAGGCTCTTAGCTGCTTATCCGGGATTAGAAAAAGGCGTAACTGCTCTTGTCTCTTTTTTCAAATAAATTCCTCAAGTTGAAAGAGATATGATCATAAAATAAATAGAATAGGGCTATCCCCTATCATTTCAAATAACTGGTGTTAGGAATCGCTGTCATAAGAAGCAAGGGAAGGAGAAACTGTTCTTGATTGAGTTTAATCAGTTCTATTTGATGTTAAAGAAGTAGTGTGAATCCCCGTGCAAGGGAAATTCCTGAAGGACAAATCCTAACATCCTCTATGAAAGAAGCCGAGTCTATAACCTTAAATGAAATCATGTCTTTTGAAATGGGAATGGAATACAATGCCTTATCATTATCCAATTCTTATGCCAAAATGTCTGACTTTCCTTCGATGGCTTTGGCTTAGGCTAGAATGGAATGCGCACTTAGAGAGACTGGAGTAGGCAAAGGTAAGAAGTAAGGGAGGACCCGAAAATTGTAGACTTTATTTAAATTGATCCCACACCTGGCCTCAAGGCAGATGAAAGACTAAGCAAAAAAGTAAGATTGTCAACTAGGGCAATTAGTACAACCAGTCATCCCATTTATTCTGAGACGGCAAACGAATAATTTATATTTTTCCTTTCTGTCCGTGGGTAAGGAAGATTGATCGATCGATCCTATTCTTCCAAGAGAAGAGATAGAAAGCTATTATGTCCGGTTCAATAAATTTGCTCTTTTTCGTTCAAACAACTCACTTGAGGCGGCTACCTTTGTTTGTTTGATTGATCAACATACTCGTCCTCTGAATTCAGGTAAACAACCTTTCTCTTTCGATCCATCAACGGTTTGGTACAACATCTATTTCTTTATCTAGCACTCGATGACCTGGGAGATGAAATATCTCAGGCTTTTTCCTTGTTGCATCTTTCATTCTACTCCCCTTTTCTTCCTTTCAAAGGACGACAGAGAATTGAGCTATGGTACAGATCCAACAGGTTATTCCCGTTGGCCCATCTTCGCGATGTTCCATTATTGTGTGGTCCAACTCTCCGCATATGTAGTAGGTCCGATGGTTTGTAATTTTGCACTCCGACTTTTGGTGAGTGGAGAAGGGCTAAATGTAGATCCATTCAAACCATTAGAGAGAATCAAATGATTCTCAGTCCTTCCCCGCTCCATAACATAAGATAAGACGAGCTTCATTGTTTACTCATGCTTTGTCTTTCTGTGATGTTTCCATATACAATAATAATCACCTACGGTAGGATTGGCATCAAGTATAGTAGGTTTGATTAGGTAACCATAACACTGTTATTCCTATTTCATTATGGCGAGATAGGGGGTATATCTCCTGAGGGATTAGCCTAGCCAACAGGTCTCTTATCTGTCATGTCTCAGCTCTGGTTGTGTCCTCATTCCTGTGAATGCAATAAACCCCTTTATAACGAATGAGCAAGAAAGACATTGGCATCAGATTAAGTGGCTAGGTCAAGGAGCGGAAAAGCCCCTGGAGGAGACCCCGTAGGGGTCCTCATTACTGCCTTAAAGCCTTTCTCGGAGTAGCGATAGCCTTCTTCTATGAAGGAGCGTGAGTGTAACGAGTACCACCCGCAGGGAATGATAGTAATAACCAGTCACCATTCGTGCTCTATCTTACAGATCCAACGAATAGAGTAGGCAAGCGTAGCCTTGAAAGTGCTTATCATAGGGATCTGAAAGAGAAAAGGGATAAACTAAAGGTTTCACTACAAGTGAGTGAAAAACCAAGTACATGAGAAGAGGCAAGCACCACACTACTACCATGAAAAGTCGAAATAGCAATGCCCCACTCAAATACATGGCCTCAGAGATATCCCCCTCTGTATCTCCATAAACTGAGCCACACCATTACCCTCAAATAAGGTGGCTGGGCTGTATTGCATCGGAGAAGTGTGGGTGGGGTCTCCCCCCATAGGTAATGGACCTATGACCAGTTGGGTGCAACAGGATATGAAATCTATTTCATACCCACAAAGATCATCAAGCGACCAACATATGAACATATATAACTAGTTTTTCGAGAAAAAACCTCCATCATTCCTACTCCTAGGGATCTGCGACAAACTCTTCAAGTAGTGACCTTGATCGAATCCCGAGCCAGCTTCTTAAGCTGCAGAAGAACTGGGGTGCTCCAGCCCAACATTTCTTTCTCCAATGCGATCCATTGGTTGAATGCAGTCTCGAATCGAAAAGGCTGCTAGATACCAACCGGAGATGTGTACATGAACCCTTTTCCCCTTCTTTTTGGGGGAAAAGAGCAAGAAGTCGGGTACCTCACTATGATATTTGGTATCGGGGCACTCCTTCACTCACGCCTTTTGAATGCGACCTTTTTTTGCCTTCCCCTGTCTTTGGTTTCATTGGAATCAATGTCGCTATTCCGCAGTTGTAATCATTGATGATAAGATCGAGGAAGGATAAGTGTTTAATGATCGGAGTCTTAAACGAGCGTCAACCTTATTGACTCGAGCATGGGTATGAACGCCCTTCCTTTTTAGGGGCTTTCTCAAGTGCATTTGCTTGAGCGAGTGTATTCTTTTTTCACCAAACCTTATTCAAAAAAACCTTAGAAGTTGAATGACAAGACAAATATAGCTTCTTGCTCCTTCAGAAGTAGTTCCACCCGCACCCATATATATACATGTTAGTGCACTGATTTATCCGATCGAATGGTGGTGTTGAGTTCGATTCGAGAAAGAGGGCTAGCAAGATGCTTTCAACATTCCAAGGCATGTGAAGGCCTCACTCAGTTTCGAATTCTTTGTGCTATCTTCTGACTCTGCAACTCAGCTCGTGTTCGACTCACCTCATGCAGGTCCTCTACCTTCCTCCTACTAGTAGTTGCCTTTCCTTCCTATACCTCCCTATCTTCCATTTTCATGAGATTAAATAGTTGGTCAACAAACCCATGTCTTGGCTTTACTTGTTTAAAAATAAAAGTGGCTTCACCTCGGATCCAACCCCAAAAAAAGGGGCTTAAAAGCTCCTTTATCAAACCTATTAGTAAAGCATTCAAAGCGACATAAATGCAATTCATATAGTTGTCAAAGTGAGCAACTCCATGCTGATTCTGCTTGATTTATCTCATGAATTTTTTCATCAACAAATATATCTACACCTTTTCGATTGATTGAGGGACCCTGGTTGGTGAAGGAGCACTATCAAGTAAAGTCCGGGAAGATGTTTTAGCAAGAGCCGGTTCAAAAATCCTTGATTCAGGATCCGATCCAGTAGCAGGGGCCTTTTGATGAAGCCATTGTTGTAGCAGAAGTGGACTCTTTTTTTTTATGTCGATTCAGCAGCCTATGTTTATGATATACTACTAGGGGAACACCTACAAGCTAGAGCTAGGCTAAGGGATAACCTACTCAACCAACGTTGGAAGGACTTATGGGAGAACTAGGAAAACTTGGAAATTTCATTGGCCCATGAATGATAGTCATTCAATTCAAGGTGAGGCTTTTTTTTTTTCTATATAGTCCGGGTTGTTCTCTAATTCGGTAACAATGTGACATAATTTCTTTCTCTCTTGATTGACATGGCAAACCGATCGGATAATGGAGGTGGAAGCATGCATCACTGGAGTTCGAGGCATGAGAAGGAGGGAATCCAAGAATCATTTTGTTAGTGGAGTCGAATGTTCCCAAAAACTAGCAAACCCAACCCATGCAAAGAGCTCTTTTCAGCCCCCACTCCCAACAAGTTGCTGGGCTTTGATGCTTACCTTATTATTATGAAGAAAGGGCTTTTTTTTTGAATTCAGAGGTTGAGTAAGGAAGGTTTTGTTGCTGGCTCTCAGGGCTTATAGTCGATTCTATTCTAAGGTATTCCCTTTCATTGGCTATGCGAGGTTAGACCTTGACTAAAAGGAAAGGAGAAGGGATGAGTAGCTCTGATAGCACATAGAAGGTTGTTTTTGATAGCACCGCTGAACCAGTTGCTTCTCACTGGTTCTATATCTCCTTCTTTTTATCTCAGCCCCCTAGAAAAGCGATATATATATATATATATATATATATATAGCTGACGAGGTTTATATTCTTTACTATAGCTATACAGCTGACGAGGTTTACCCCAACTCTTGTGCTCCAGGGAATAATTGGAGAAGGTGTATAAAAGAGGAAACATAGGTTCTCCACTTCACGTGACATAGCTACGCTCAGGTTTCACCAACTTTGCGTCGGATTCACTGAAGTGAAATCTTGTTAAAGCAAATCAACGGTGAACGTTAGGACGGTAGCAAAAAGAACCTTCTAACTAATTGGGTCAATTCAAACTTACTACATACTCCATAGAATTGAGAACCCACTAACTTGGTTTTCTCCAGTGGCTCTTTTTCCTATATTCTTTCAAATCGCCCTGCTACGTCTGCCCACTAAAGAGCAGGCCTGACTTCCGTGAGTAGGTCCGATGGCTCTTAGTACAACTTTTTATTTTTCTGATCTGGCATGATAACAACTTGAATAAAACTTCTATTCTTTTAAGAGAAGGCACCGAGATCCAGCATAAGCATCGTTTGCCTGTTGACAATAATAGTTCGTGTCCGCCGGTGTTGTTCCATTTCCAATAGAGTCGTCTTGGATAGTCATATTCAAATGTGAGATTCAGAAATATGAAAAGTAAGAGACCAAAAATCTTGGGATCAAAAGGTTGTTCTAAAGGACTGTAAATCCTTGCTCCTAGGATCCAACGAGGGGTTTTAGGAAGGACTCAAAATCGTTCCTAATTACCTGACTTACCCTACTAGTGTAGTGTTTACTAACTGAGTCGTGAATTAGATTGGATGGGTCGATGGGGAATCCAATTAGGAATTTTGGAAAGGACTGAAGATACTATGTATCAAGACTTGCGATAGGATCTGAGTGCTTAGTCATTCCATATTTGACGGGTTCTTTTTTTTTTTCTTATAGAAAAAAAGTCAAAAAGGATCCCCCGTTGGGAATGAAATTATTCTATTTGTCCCCCTTTCACAAAAAATGGAGAGATGAATTGATGTATTTATGAAATCTGTCGAGATTAACGGGGCTCGAACCCGCAACTTCCGTCTTGACAGGACGGGTGCTCTGACCGATTGAACTAAAATCCCAGGAAAATGAGTTGTACAGCCTAAAAATTCTTCTCTTTTTTTCTCTTCATTTGAACCATTGATTTTCGCCACATTGTAACATAAACACGAATGATATAGTATACTATTATATAATTATATACATTTATAAATGCAGTAGACTCATAGTGGACTAATTCATGAATTGAATCAAATGGACCCTTTTCACTTAAAAGTAATGCTCTTTAAATGCCCTAAGAAAGAGGCTTAAGTCATCGCTTCAAATCCGATAAAGTGTTTTTTTCTTTTCCACGAAACTCCTATCTTAGTCCTCATTTTTATGTAGATGATATAGATATGAAAAAAAGTAATCGCCTGGCGAGTCATTTTTTTTTTTTTTTTAGCTTTTAAGTGGAATGTTCATTATTATGGGAAGTAGTCGATTAGAAGAACTGTTATGTCACTACAGGGTATAATTTTCCTCATGTTTCATTTTTCATATTTATGTCATGGGACATAGATATTCTAGATACCCCATTATGAATTGCCAAAGTCTTCCTACTTTTTCATTGTTCCAATTAGATCCGAAAAATGAGAAATCAATCAAAAGTCAGTGGATCTGAATTGAATTATGACTATATAAGCTATTTTGATATTAAGAGATTCAATATAGATGAAACCGTGGAACCGAGCCTTTGATTTCCTTGGATCACGCAAGAATTCGTCGTCCGATTGAATCTTCTTGTTCCTAGATGCTCCATTGGAATCCATCACTATTCCTTTCCTCCACTGAGAAAGGTTCATTTCGAGTCACAAGAGCAATCTCTCTCTTTTTTTCTTTTTTCTTTTTTTATGAATTCTGCTTTTCATTATGGTAATGCAATGCAAGAGGTCAAAAATCAGGTTGTTTTTGATGATAAAAAAGAGCTTTTATTTTATGTGAAATTTATGAAAACCCGGATATTTAATGGTCGATAATGTTAGTACTTAGAAGACGATTGTCGATATCTGATGGTCAGATATATACGGTCGGTACATCTTTGAAAACTCAGATAGAGAGAATAAACGAGCTCCTCGAGGGCTACTAAAGTCACTTTAGTGCAAACCAGAAGGTCTAGAGCTGTTGGACGTTGCTTAGTGCTACTATAACTTAACAACCAAAAATTTTTACGTCAAACTTCAGCCTTTTCGAGTTGGCCACGGGGCAACAGCCTCTGATGCCCCACACCATTGCGATATAAGGGGGCTTGCCCATCAGCCTACTTTGCCAAGAGGTAGCAGGAGCACAACGACCTAGCCCAAACCTACTTAAACAAAGTAAAGGCTTGGCCCGATTTGAAGGAAGAAGAAAGTAGATCTTGTAGAAAAGTAGATAGGGGAGGTAGCCTATAAACTCAAGCGACCAGCTCGATGAAAACTCACCTTGTATTCCATTTGAGTCAGTTGACTTCGATTAGACCAGACCGACCCAGAGAGGAACGTGCCCACGAGGGCACCACCAGATGTTGTAGATGAACCTGCTAAAAAAGAAGTTGAGTATATCATAGTTGAGCGCACCATGGGCTAGCCCATACACCCACTGCATGAGTGGAATACTACTAAGTCAAGTGGAAATGCCAACTTGAGAGCGAAGCAAGTTAGGAACGGGTTGAGACTTATGATTCAAAGACTAAGTCAGAGACTACTGGATGTCTCGCGGAGCGACTCTCAACGAGGATGTTGAGATTGTTTGGAAAAAAAATATTTGTTTTTGCTTAATCCGCCAAGGAGTACACTTGTACTCTGGCTAATGAGGGAAAGGTTCCTTTTCAAATCTAAGTTTGACTCTGATTATATCCTTAGGGCAAGTGCTAAGTAAGCAAGCTATCTTATGTAATTAATGTAAAAAACCCGAGGAAAATAACGTCAAGTAGAAACAAACAAGGTCTAATGGCGCGATTACTATATCTTTTTTTTTTTTTTATCTCTTTTCTATTGAAAGAGGGGATGATACGTGGTGTGAGATACCTGATCGTTTAGTTAATGAGATGTATGTAAATCGACATAGTTCCATATATATGTTCTTTGGAGCAAGAACCAATCAATAGAATGAAATTCAATAATGGTAAGCCTAGGGCTGGGCGACAAACATGGCTCAAGAGTTTCTATACAAAGCCCTTCTCTTCTTCACTCAAAGAGGCAATGCACTCTTTGAATGGTACTTGATTCATAAAGAATTCATCTTTTTTTTTGTTAGAAGTTATACGAACTATCTAAAAGGAAATGTCACACTCCGCGTGTCATGAGATATGAGACATTCTAATCGAAGGGTCATACCTCTTGGACCTATTATGATAAAGCCAATGCACCAGCTAGCTAGTGTGGTGGCACACATGTTGTGCTGTAAGCTAAGCTGTTCACCTTGTAGATAGAGAAGATATAGAAAGTGTGTCTTCCATAAAATTCTATAATAGCATTAGTATATTATTTCACTTAGCCTGCCTCTTCCATGACTTTTCGGACCAACTAACCTGGATCTGGCCTCACAAATCTCTCTACATTTTGGGAGCAGAGACATTATTTCTAAATTTTAAAAAATAAAAAATTAGAAATATAATACATACAATAGTGAGATTTGGATATTGTTCATAATATAAGCCTCAAATGAACGTTCAACTTTTGTTCCAATGGATTGTCATTTTTTCTAATCGTTTTTTTTTTTGTGAAATAGTGCCTTCAGACATGAACACGTGACCAGAAAAGAGGAGGAGATATATTAAGGGTTGAATTCAAAAAAGAGTACATTACATTGTGTCAAATGTAATATTTTCATAGATGTATGAATTGTTATGTTGATGTAGTACTTTAACGGTGATTGTAACATGATTGATTAAAGTTCTATTTTTTAAACTAGTTGGTATACACATACTTTGCACGTGAACAATTTCATTACGAATATTTTGTTTGGCACCAAAATTAGAAAAGGAGTTAAACTCTATCTCTCTATTATGTTCATGCATCTGATTAGATCTCTAATCTCATTAATCTTGACATTACAAATAGCTAAAGGAAGCTCAATAACATTGTGATTTTAATTTCTTTTTTTGAGGGTGGGGATCAAAGGCTGAAAAAGTTTCAATTTCTATTTACTTGCCCCAAAACAAATAATATTTTTTAAAGGTACATAAATCAATGCCTTTCTAGATTTTTCACTGTTCAATATAAAACTCATAATGCAAACATCTGACACAAAAATTCAATGAAAGTATCAGATAAATTATTGTGATTATTTCAATTCCAACACCTTAATTTGACCGCATTAAGCAAAAAAATTGGATTAAACTCAATAAAATAGGGTTCATATATTGATCATTATTTTATAAAATCTAATCATATTTGGCATCGTAAATATACACCCAAGGAAGAGATAGACTATTTAACACGCGGTTGTGTCAGATGCATGGCATGCTCACCTGAAAAGGTGATCACACAATCTTACTTCTCTAGTTACTTGTTGTTCTTGACCAAAAAAAAAAAGGCTACTTCTTATTGAATGCTTTTGCAGATTTCTTAAAATATATTTTCTAATATATAGTAGGAAAAAAATAATGAAAACTTGAAGTTGAAAGTAATTGTCCAACTAACATTCAATCAAATGGCCAAAAAACTAAACAAGTATAAGTTCTTACATCATTATGCCCGTGCACAAAAATTTATGATCAAGACCATTGGCATACAAGGACAAGCCCATAAACTCTTTTTATTTTTGGGAAAATTGCAAGCCCCTACACATATAAATAGGGGTAAAGGTGTTACCCAGGAATCGAGTTCTACGATATAGAAATGGCACTTTCACGTCAAATAAGTACATCAAGCAAGAAAATTTTTACACCAATCATTGAAACCCAATAGGAAAGACAAGAAAAAGTTATAAATTTTTTGTAGTTAGCATAAACTCTTGATTTTTCAAGTCCATCAACGAAAAAGAAAATTTTCAAGCTTTCTTATAGTCATAAGAAACTTTTGGCCTACAAACATTAAAATCTCAAATAAATTCATGTTGTTAGAATTAGATGACAAAAAGTTGCCAAGTCCATTATGTGGGGAAACAAAAAGGTAGTAGTATATTGTTTTATTATTACTCATAATGGTATGAATATCATTAGAGTTAAAAATAATAATTAAAGTTGAAATGAATACATGAAATAATAAATATATGTACATAACTAATTAAAGGAGATAAAAGAATAGGAGAGGAGTATGTAATTAATTAGAGAAAATGAAATAAAATTGTTCAAGAGAATTATATGTTTTATAAAGGATATTATAGTTAATCAAAAGTTTTTCATTCAGTTTTCTTTTATTAGTAGTATAGATAATGATAGGATTATGCAATGATCAAAATTTCGTTTCATTGCAATGTTTTGGTGAGCTTAGAAATGAAAACTTTTCAGTATTGTTTCAGAAACAAGATGGAAACAAAGAAAAAATTTAAAATTTTATTTCTGAAAAATTGGTTGAAACAACTGAAACATAGATTGAAATACTCAAAATTTAAGAATTTTGATATTCAATCAATGATTCATTTCTATTTTCATGAAAATGAAAAACATTTCTGACATTTCGAAATGAAATTTATGTCCTTGGGATTATATAAGTTTGAATATATAGGTTGATATTTTTCAAAAAATCATGGTTTTTGAACAAATTTTGTGAAAATAATTTAAAAATATTAGTGGACTCATATTGATTGACGCTTATCAAAATTTTGTATTTTATATTGCCTTTGCATGGACAAACACTTACAATCTTTTTACGAGTTACATAGTGCCTTCAGGCACGAATAATTACTAGTAGTTCATTATTACTCATTAATACATTGTGTTATTTTCAAATTCATAGTAAAAAATTAACTATTGTAGAGTTTTCCAAAAAAAATCGAATGGAACCCTACATTTTTGCCTTCCATAGCTACTCTTTTCTCCCATGTTCTGAATTTTGAAATTACCTAAATCCATGGGAAAACTCCCAATTTGGCCTGTCAATAAAACAAATTTTTAAGGATTAATATTTTAATCTGTTTATCTAAATCCAATTAAGTTTATTAAAACAGATATAGATTTGAATACATATAAATTTGATCTGAATTTTTTTTGATATGATATATATATACTACTTTAAAAAGTATGTATTTTTGAAAAACTTTCATTTTCCTCTTTTACGCTCTAACATTTCTTAATTATCTAAACTACCATGAATAAATATATTATAAAGACAACACAATACACCTTTTATTTATTATATTAATATAATTTATGATATATTCCTCATGTTCTAATTTCTCTATTAAATTATTAGTTTATGAAACAAGATAGAGGGAGGGACACAACTCCTAAAAGATTGTTCATCTTCCTCTATATATCTCTCTCTCTCTATACTATATATCTATATCTCTACTATATATTTATATCTATATTTGTATCTATACTACTGGCTACTAAATCAAAAAAAAAAAATTGCCATCATTACCCTCAAACAATTGTATAAAGTTAAATTAGTACTAGATTAATTATCATAATTAATTAGTTAATTTATCCACTGCACTAATTTTTTATTGAGCTATTAGCAACTATTGTTCATCAACCTAATTAAGTTACTTGCTTGAGTTAAATTACAGCATCACTTGAATTGTGGAAACCTAATAGTTATTAAAACTCTTGGAGTTTCGTAACTCCATTACAAAAAAAAAAAAATGGGTGGAAGTTATTTGGCCATTATCAAAGCTTTTTCTAGATTGAAGTTAAAAAGGGCTAAGAGGTCACTAAAAATACCTATCAGATATTTTCATCACCAACAAATACCCATCAGCTTCGTCTTCTCTTTTGCAACTGCGGACAAAAACTACAACTATCATTTTAATGAATTATCAAATTAGATTTTTGAATTGTTATAGGTTTGATAATTTTCACTGATTGATTTTGTATTTTTATTTTAGTTTTTTCTTTTCCTCAGTATACAAAGGTTATAGTGGTTATAATTTAAACCTAAAGACATTGGATCTCAAACAAGGGTGTGTTTTTGTTGGTGATGGTGTTTGGATTTAGGCATGTATATGTTTTTCGTGTCGCTTGGGTTGGTACCTTTGTTTTTGGTTCAATGTCACAGTTCCCATGTTTTTTTCGATTTCATTAGTTTTTGTTGTTTGTCCCTCTTTCTCTGTTTATTATTTGGGTTTTTTTTGGGTTTTCCTCGTTGTGTACATACAATAATTTTTGGTACTTTGGATTAAATAGGTTCTAGTCTTATCATTCTGATTTATTGTGCATGTAATGTTTTTTTTTGTTAGATGTCGTAAACTACTTAGACATATGGGCTGCATCTATTTTTTTTTAATTTAATTCTAGCTTCTTTCCAATTTAAAGATTCACTAAATTATAGAATTTGTACAGTTAAGGAGTGTAAAAGAAGTGACATGACAAATCCCTATTGTAATTGTTTGTGAAAATTTGATTCATCGACTCTTATACAATCACATTGGTTTGATAATTTCAAGTTGAATAAATTTTTTCTAGATGAAATAAATTAACAAGTCAAGGATAAAGAAATCATGATGTAGATATTATATTTTGATAGTGATCATGCATATGATCTTGATTAATTTCTTCCTGGCCTCCATTTGGTTAGGCAACATTGTTAGTTTCAATAATTTCAGTATGCACATGTATCCGTAGTTTAGGATCTACAAATTTGTTTTATTGCATATGTGTAGAAGAAAAATAATGTGATACTGAATGTGTCATGAGATATTGTAATATCTCATAACGACAAAGGCATGTTGCATGTTTTCATGGTTTTGAAGAATTAAAATGATTTTCTTAAGCATGTTCACATCCATAACGTAAAATAGTGTGTAAATAATTATAATATTTTTGAAATGTATATTTTCTTTCGGTCATCTATAACACTAGAATTACAATTTTTTGCATTCATGTTTTATGATGATTTGAATAATATAAATATTACATAATCTTTGCTCCAGTAATATATGTTATTTGATATTTAAAATGGCCCACATGCAACGCATGTGTGCACCAACTAGTATATATATATATATATACACACACACACACACATAAATATTTAATTGAAAGAAATTATTATATATACATATACTTAGTTAGATTATTAATGAGATTGATGTGAAATTAAATAAAAATTATTGAATAGAATGATTGATTGATTAAATTAGGTTAAAAGTTAACTTAAATTTGATAAAATTATTAATTTTTTATGAAATTTTATTAAGATTCAAATTTTCAGACCGGATCAAATATTTGATTATTAATGGATGTGAATATAGATTAATATTTTGAAATTCGTTGGGTAAACGGATTGGATTTGGAACTCAAATTTTTTTATCAAATTCAAATTTAAATAGATCAATATCCGATTCGTCGACAACTCTACTCTAAATCTGCCCTGTGTTTGACTACTCGTCAACTACTTCCTCTAGAGATGCGGAGAGTTCCTTCTTTGGCGCTCCTCCATCAACATCAGCCACCTTATTAACATCATTAACAACGAGACTGACTCCCAATTTTGCCTTATAGAATGAAGGATTTTTCTTGACCATCTCCCTAACAGCTCTTAGCCTATTATTGCATTGTGATGTTTCCTAATTAGATGGATTTAATGATTTCAATCTCACATTGCAATCCAATTTCTGTATATCCAAAATAGCCAGAATGATAACAAATATTTGGCAATCGGTCATACTCGAAGAAAATTGTATAGGGTTGGCCTTTTGCCCCAAAAGTCTTAGTAATAAGTAGTTCGATTCCAATTCGTAAAAATCTTCCCCAACCAATGCCCTTCATGGTTCAAATTAGTTTGAACATGTGTACCCATGCGAAACCCAATAATCTTGTCGGTGGCCTGATTCATACTATTAAACAACAGATTATACACTTGAATCCAGAATGGGCATCGACTGAATTGAACCTTTAACGTTTGTGCATTACCTTCATATTCCATTAGAATTACTAAATGATTATCAAGCGACCTAGGCATGCCTTCAACCACCTTTTTCTTACTCTTTGTTAATAGAGACGATTTCTATTATAATTGCACTTTGATCGTAATTTTTGGGAGGTTTAATACAAAAGTCAAAACTACGAAAAAGTGGTCTACAACAGACTTTAAATATCCGAGGAACCAATGAACATTTGATCTAATAGTACTCCTTATATTGTGAAAGTTTTACTTTCTTGAAGTCAAGAGTTTAAGTCTCTTTCCCTTTCACCTCCCCAAAAAAAATATAAATAAATAAATACCCGAGGATGGGGGTTTGCATTTAACCCTTATTTTTTATAATTTTTTTTTGTTAAGAAATGGTAAATTTTTCATTGATTAAGTACCAGATTCAACAACTCGGAGAGTAAATAACAAACGCACACACCTCTATTTCTCTCTCATGTCAAAATATGACTCAATCTGTTAATACGATATGAAATCATAGAATTTGAATCTTCCATAAGCCACTTATTTCACAAACGAGTGGAGTAAATAAGACACGATTAGTAAATGAATCGGGTATGAGTGACATCAATTTAAAAAAAGACACGACATGACTGGTTTATATATCGATTATACATAATTCATTTACAACACGGACTCGATATGACACAATTCGTTAAACAAGAATTAATAAACGAATCGAGTATGAAAAGTGTATTTTTTTTAACACAAATCTGCTCATACCTAATACAAACCTGCCTCGTTCAACACGTTTGACAAACTTCTCTCTGTCTTTCTTCATCTTAAACACAATCTATGCATGAACAAACAAATTTGTCAAACAAACACACCACACAATTACCAAATCTACGAAGCTCTGAAACAAAAATATGATGAACTTGATCTGCATATCCATGGAGTTGTTTATGGTACCGGGGAAAAAAATTAATAGAATACATTTATTTAACATACTAATTGATGCACATATGCGTTGTATATGAATAATTTTGAATTATAATTATAATTGTTTTTGTTGGGATATGATTTTCTATACTAATATAGTCAACAATGTTTTTGTAGGTACTATTAGTTTAAATTTTTTCTTGGAGTTTTAGCGATTGAATTATGTGATTCTAATTGCTTTGTTGAATACCAATTTATCTTTTAATATTCATTTATGAGTTCTTTGACTTGTAATATTGTTTAAAAGAATGATCTTACGTGAGATCCTTGACAATAGCTACCTTATAAAGTGATAACTGAGAATGAAACACCAAGCTTCTTTTTTGGTGCTACGCATGAAATTTGTAGTTCAGTAGGAAGCCTCCTTATAATATTTGGAACCCATAATCGTTTATTTGATTTGCCAAGGACACAAAAAAATATATATCAAGACTCATCTTGATGATTGCAATGACAAATGCATGGGTTCTTATGCTGGCCAAATAAAGTAATGAGCTCAACTTGTGTCAAATGCACATAAAATTATAGAAGAAAATTAACTAATCTCATACAAATCCAACATTTATTTATAAGTTGTATAGTATGGCTCATTCAAAATGCAACTGAGTAACATTAACAACTAATAATTGTTCATCATCATTTAAGAATAACAGTGAAGCGAACACTCATTTCAAGATAAGCTGGAACAAATCACCTTAACAGTCATTAAACAACATTTCTGATGATAAAAAACAATAGCAGTGACCATCACCAAGAGCTTCATTTTTGCAATTTTCTTATTTAATTAACCAAAGACAAATATTGTACTAAACTTGAAGAGAACCCTCATATTTGCTTTATGAAAATCCCATAGAATAAATGACCCATAGAATATCTATTACAAACAAATTAAGATTTTGTCACCCTATTCAAATGGTAAACTAAATATTATCAAAATTAAGAGTCCGTGCCTTATCCCTTATAGCAATTACAGATCTAACTAGTTGAACCATCCTCCATATGAACCATTTGAGGATCTCTTTGCAACCATCAAATATCATCATGAAGACCTATGTAAAGCTTTCTGCTCATGGGATATAAGGCTAAGGTGCAAACTGAGTTTCAATACTACATAAGAGGTTAACCTAATACAAACGAAATTGAATGCACCAAATTTATGTAATGCAAATGATAGGGAGGATATCAAATCCAGAAAATAAATTTGAAGACACCAATTCCAAACTTCTCTTCTGCAAATGAACACACTGTTTAACAAATTAAGAAGCACCACATTTATGATTTACCTCCGTCATCGAACTTGAGTGCATCTGACATAACAACAAAATTTTTTTCCAAGAGGCCAATGATAGTCTCGTGAGCAATACTCACACCACATAAAGGAGAGCATACACCCACCACCAGATGAATAAACTACAAGATAAACTATGCTAGCATCATTGGTGGAGTATAAGTGAGCATGGAATGATCCAACTTCCAATTAATTAATAACATTCATTGCATATTGAATAATTCCAATGAATAGACTCTGTTGTGTTGTGTTGTGAATGAAGCCAAGAAGAGAGAATATGAAATGTGGAATTTGGGTTTAAAATTAATATGTAATTTAAATTTGGAATTAATAATTAAAACTATAATGAAAATAATTAAATGTTAACTTTATGCAAATAATTAATTTAAGAAGATGGAAGGATTTGAGAGCATTATGTAATTAAATAGAGAAAATGAAAAGAGATGAATGATATGATGGACTTTATAAGATTGTTCAATGCCAAAGTAGTCAAATAAAATTTTTTCACTTTTCTTGATATTTTATAGTTGTAAAAATTTGTAGATATTTTTATCATTATTGTAGGTGTTTTTATCATTATTATGGTACCAAAAAAAAATGATAAAAAATACTAATTACTATAATAGTGGTCCAAACACTCACAAATATGATAAATCACCCACCAAAATGGTATTTTTTTATACCAAAAAAATGAAAAAAAATAGTTACTACAACAGTAATAAAAATACCCACAAATATAATAAATTACTCATAAAAATGATTTTTTTTATACCAAAAAAATTATAAAAATAGTTACCACAATAGTGATAAAAATATCCACAAAATTAATAAATCATTCACAATAATAATAAATTTTTTGATTATAAAATAACCCATAAAATTATAAAAATACAATTGAAGCAATAAATTTTAAAGGGACGTACTGAAATTTTGTTTTATTGATGTCGCAGTGAAATATGCATAAATCTGGCCAATAAAGTGTCCCATATCAAAAAGATGACTTTGACGTTTCTCGATTGTCTCAAAAATTCCTTTGGAGTCATTCGATTGCCATTTGTCTCAAATTAAAAATCTAAATGAGATGGCAACACATTATTTAAAATTTTTATTTGATTTCAAATCGTATGGTGCTAAATAAATAAGTTCAAGTTAGTTTTCATGTTATCTGAGTTCTTAATTTGATTTCAAAATTTGATCAGTATAACATTACTGTATATTTTGATACATATCACTTTTCTTATCTCGAAAATCACTATCAAAATTAATTTTAAAATACACCAACAATATTAATTTTGTTTCAATTTCATATCAAACTCCCCAATGGTCTCACACAATGTCAAGCTTACATGACAAAGGGCTGAGCCAAAAAAATTTTATTGTTAGGGCAAATTAGCACTTAGTAATAACATAAAATAAAAATGCTAAAATTAATGAATTTGTCCACGACTTATTTAACAATTGATTTGTTTAGTTTGATTCCAGTTGAATATTTCAACATTGAGTTTTTTAAAAAATAACTTACAAGGACCATAAATATTAAAAATAATCATAGCTAATTTAATAGGAAAAATTGAATATTTCAAACAAGCCTATTAAAACAAACCTAGATAACAAAAATTTATTCTACAGCGAGCAAATTGTTTAAGTTGAATCAACCGAACTACTTTAATTCAAAATATAACCCATTACATTTAATTTCAAAATATAAGTACAATTTTAAATATAACAATTAATTAAAACAATCGAAAAAAAAAAGAAATTTTAAAGATCAATTGATATGTAGTCGATTTAGTTGTTAAAAATAAGCTTCTAGTGTAGAATTTTTTGGTCACAAGTTACACGTAGAATTCGACAAAAGTAATAAATATATCGAGTTTTAAAGACACCTAACATAATTAATTACATAGATTGATTTATAATTAATTAATACTCGACATAAATTTAACGGTAAATTACATCCACTTCCCTTGAGGTTTTTCCAAATAACAACAAGACTCCCTCAGGTATGGATAATAACACTGTCCTCCCCTTTGCTTTGGTTCTCTATAACAGATTCGACCACCATTAGTAGGCCGTTAGTAAAAAGTCAAGAATTTAATGATGTAAGCAATTAAAATTTCAAAAATACCAATATTATCCTTGTATAATCCAGTTCCAAATCTCACCTGTTATCATTCTAGTCTAAATTTTCTCTCTCTCTCAACGAAACGCAGTCAAACCAAACCACACGCCACCCCCACATTTGACCGGATCACCCACCAACCCATCCCCCCGTTGGAGCCCCAAAAACCCACTACCGCCGGAACCCCATACACATGTAGAACACCGCGGCCCCGCCTCTAATCCCTTCCTAGACCCCCCTTTGGAACCCACCTCATAGAACCCAGACCCATGAACCAGAAGCACCAATGCAAAGTTTGAAAATGTTTTGTTTGAAGAATTAGGGTCTTTTTGGGGTAGTATTTTTAGTGGTGGTCCTAATTTTAGGGTAGGATTTTGTAGTTTTGGGTGTATGGTGGTGCACCAATGGCTATGGTTTTGGAGCCATTGGTGGTGGTGGTGGTGGTAGTGGTGGTGGTAGGCCTTCTACATGTGTATACCTTCACCTTTTTCTCTCTGTGTGCATTGCAGTGGTGCGATGGTGGTTATAAGGATAGGTGAGACAGTAGCTTGGGTGCTGTGGTTTCTTTAGAGTGCTGCAGTGATGGTTGATTTGGGTGGTAGTGTGTTCTTGATTATGGGTTGTGGTGGTGGTGATAGTGGTAAGGGTTTGTGATGTGTGGGGATTGGTGATAGCGGTGGGTTGCGATATTTGGGGTTGATGGTGGAGGTGGGGTGGTGGGACGGTGTGGTGTGTGCAGAGCCATGTGGATGGCTCGTGGGAAGAAGATGGTCACAAAATAAAAAAAAATTTGTAACAAAATATTTTTCTAAAATTAATCCAAAATTAATTAGGAATTTTATTAAGAGGGTATTAAGGTCATTCAGAGTTGACATAGAGGGTATTGCAGTCATTTAAAGTTTCCGTTACGCAGAAAGGATGGAAGTCACTGACAGGAAGCGTAGAGTTATTATCCATGCCTTAGGGGGGTCTCGTTCTCGTTGTTATTTGGACAAACCTCAAGGGAAGTGGATGTAATTTGCCCTAAATTCAAACTACCATAACCGATGTAACATGACATGGCTCGAACACTATTTTGTTGGTCCCTCCTCTATCCTTCAGCGCAACATATATAAGGGTTTGTAGGAGAGTCCAAATCAAACACTCTATTCTACTAATCTTACTCTGCTTCTGAAATTCTGTATGAACAAAACAACCCCCACAAACAATACTCCTTCAATTTCCTTCTTCTCCTCACCGGCAACCAAAACTGACGCCCATTGCCACTCCTTACTGTACCTGCATTCTCCTTTTAACTCCCATCTTTTACTCACAAGAAGCTCTTACTTTACAAGGTACATTGTTTTCTTTACTGCTCATAATCTCTCTCTCTCTCTCTCTCTCTCACACACACACACTATATATATATATATATATATATATACATAATTTATATCCTGCCACAACATGTAACCGAAAGCTGAGGAAGATTGTGTACGGGTTTTTGTGTTGCTTTTACCCTTTTGATTTTTCACTATTTTTACTGCTGATTCTGAAAAAACAGTAAACCCAGAAAAAATTTCAACGATTTTAGAGATTGATTTTAAAATTTCGACTGAAAGAGTATTAAATAATGGTGGGGAGTAGGGTTTGTTTCCCCCTTTCAACTTTTTCTCTGGCTCAAATATATTCCACTTGGTTTTTTTACATGGGTGCGGATCCTCTGCTGTTCAAAAGAACAGCACGTTGTGCAGTTCCACAAGACCACAACATCTTATGAATACCAGCAAATAGCAATTGTAATCACCTGCCTATTGGTCAAAATTATAAGTTTTTCAAGTAAAAGCTTTGCATTTGAAAAACAGATTAAAGTTTATATTCAATTAAATTTTTTTGGAATTAATTAGATTACCAAAAAATAAATTTTTTGGTACAATATTTTAGCTTTTCTAATGAAAAAAATGTGACGCGTTCAAAATTTTCATATTATATGACACAATGCAGAACTATGACAAAATATCGTATCATATTTTAACTTTTCATCCAATAAAAATGTGGGATATGTACAATATTTATATTTTATTTTTACAACACATATTTGAATCCATTAAAAATAAAAAAAAATCGAACTGATCCGAGTAAATTTGCCAAACGAAAATTAAATTTATTATATTTCAAATTTGATTCTGAACATTAATCGATTATATTTTAGTTTACAATTTTGGATATTGGATATATCTAATTTTTATTAGGATTGTTATCCAACCTGAATTATATATATAAAATAAAATAATTATTTGATGAGATTGTGTCAAAATTATGATGTAATTTGCTAAAACTTTATTTCAAAGTTATTCAGATTAGATTGAATTTTTTATTTTAACAGATTAAAATTTGAATTTTTTATTTTAACGAATTCAAATATAATTTTTTTTATGTTAATGAATTCAAATGTGAATTGTAAAAAAAATATAAAATTTTTACATGTATCACATTTTTATCGGATAAAAACGTAAAGTATGATACCATATTTTGTCATTGTTCTGTATTTTGTGATAAAATAGGAAAATTTTGAATGCATCACATTTTTTCATTAGAGAATCTAAAATATTGTATCAAAAAAATATTTTTTTAGTACTCTAATTAATTCTAAAATTAATTCTAAAAATAAACTTTGAATATCATAATAGAATATAAACTTTTTTTTTTTTGGATCAAGAATATAAACTTTAATTATATGTTTTTCCAATGCAATGTTTTTATTTGAAAAACTTCCAATTTTGACCGGTGGGAAAAGGGATTACAATTGCTGGTGTCATAGCTCACAAAACGTTACCGTCTTGTGGAACAGCACAATGTGCTGTTCTTTTGGAACAACAGAGGATCCGCTCCCTTTTTTACATAGAGACCCAATTAAACACCCATATTAACTGCTGTAATTATTTTAACATCAAACACCTTTTTTTTTTTAACTCATGATTGTAATATTGAATATAGGTAATCATCCACAAAATAAGCGACGCGAACTCGATTTAGATAGTATCATGATTTGTAATCTTAATTAAAAGGGTAAACTTGATAATGACAGTTCTTAATTACTTTTGGTATGTTTTTAGATAGATAACTTCAATCCATTTTGGTATGCTAACTAATCAATTTTGGAAATCTTATAGTGTTGTGATGTTTTGATTTCCTGCAGTAGTTGATAACTTCCTTGGCGGCATTCTCTTTTTTTGGTGCTAAAAAAGACTCAGTAGAACCTTTTTGCTTCTGTTCAGTTATTGAAAATTAGTTTTCTCTTCGCAATCTTCTACATAGAGTCTTGGTTTTACTTTGCTTTGCTTTGTCTTGTGTTTAATATGCATCTTTGGGATAGTTGACACTTTTTTGGGCTTCAAGTTTCTAATAGGAAGCAAAAGCAATGGAATTTGGCAATGCGGTCGAGAAAGAGTTGCAGAAAGAGGGTGTTTGGGTGCCATCAACTCCCGTAAAACCTGTTGAGGTGAGGCCCGGGTTGGAGTCCGGCAACAGGGGATTTTTGGTTCAAAGTGGTTCACCAAGCAGATTGCAAGAGGCTGGGAATATTAATGCCACAATTGCCACAGATAAGAACAAAGGTTTATACAACTGGGAGGAGGCGGTGTTGGCTACGAGAAAAGCGGCTGCCAAATCAGATTTTATAGATTGGAATAAGAGAAATTATAATGTAGACGATGTATTAGTTGGGAACCAAAGAACAGATAATCGTAATGAAACATACACCTGTGTGGGTTATTGCAGCAGTTCTGGAGTTTTGGAGGGGGTGAAATGTGGAGAGAGTACTGCTGATGTGGTTGAGAAGAGTTGTTTCACCGTTTCAGGGAGTTTGAGCTGTGGTTTTGATGAGTGTGGTGCGAAACTGGCAGGTATGGACAATACTAGCTTCGTAGAGGTTTTGGTTTTGCCTGATAAAAGTTCTTTAGCCTCTGAAACATCTGAAATTTCAACATCAGAGGTTGTGGTTGATGGAATGTCAAGTCTTCCGTGTCCTGCTTCGGATTTTGAAACTGAGAGCAGCATCAACACACCCAGAACTTTGGGAAAGACAGGTACTTTATTTTCCATTGCAAACTCTCAAACTTACCAGTCCGAAGCAACCCAAGCATCTTAAATCCGCCCTCAGAGCTATGATGGTGTATATGTATAAGCCTGAACATATTTCCACAAAAAGATGAATGTATGTGTACATGCATTCTTGTTGATGAAAACTGGTAGATAATTCAAATAAAAAACATCATGCTTTAATCTAAGATTGATAATTTTGATCTGTTTCTAACTAATGACAAGTGCTATTAGTTATTGCGTACTTGCACCACACCATGCCACATTTGTTCTCACTGATTGACAACTGGTTGAGATGCTTGATAAAAATCTGGACTCGAATAATATCTCTGAATCAGTGACAAGTATAGCTATGTATTTTCAAATGGTACTGTTGTCAAGTTCTTGAGCAAAATAAAATAGATATGTCATCTTACATATTCCAAATGTTTGTGTAGATGAGATTGTGCATCAACAAAGAGAGAAGAATGAAGCACCTTGCTCAGGGAATGAAAGCAACAAGCTCCATGTTAATGAAAACTCACAGGACAACATTGAATCATCTTCTTTCACAGTATTAACTCCATCAGAGAAGCAAAATGCAAGAAAGAGACAGAACAGTGGCATAGACTTGAACAAGAAGCCACGACAAAGACCCAGCGTGAGAAAACATAGACCAAAAGTAGTAGTCGAAGGCCAACCCATAAAAAATCCAAAATCTTGTCCATCAAAGCTTTCGACTTTAAAGCCTCAGACTGTCAAGCCTTCATCTCGAAAACCTCAAACTCCAAAACCTCTAACTCCAAAACCACGAACTCCGAAGCCTTCTACTCCGAAACTTCAGACTCCAAAGCCTTCAACTCTAATGCATGCTATTTCCAAGAGAAGTCCACATAAGAAGAAATACATGAGGAAGAATAGCCACGAAGTCTTGGCCAATACTTCAGAAGATGCTGATGAGCAAGCATTTGATATGAATCCTCAATATTCTACAATATCATGCAGGCGAGCTTTGAATTTTAACTTGGAAAACCAGGTGAGAGATGATGATGATGTTAGGGAAATTGTAAATTTAAACATAAGTCCAAATGAGAAACAAAATTGCATATCAAAAAATTGCCTTAAAGCCTCAGCAAAGCCCTCTGAAGATGTTAGTCAAATAGTTGATCAAAATCCTGAAGACAGAGAAAAACCATGCTTGCAGGCTCAGAGTTGTAATTTGGAAAAATCATGCATTGATGGGAAAGTAGTTGTTCAAAATCCTGTACATGCTGAAAAGTTATATTGGCAAACTCTGAATGTCAACTTGGAAAAGCATGGTCGTGATGAAAAAGATGCCAGAAAAATTGTTCATCAATATCAACGTAGAAGTAAGAGTGTAGACAAATCCTTGTGCAACTTAGACTTCAACCAAAATTTGGAATCTCAGGAGGTTGGCAATGATATCAACAATGTGAAGTCCAAGAAGGGCAACAAGCAGATGGCTGGAAACCTGGCAGGCATAGCATATGGTAATACCCATGCTGAGAGTTGCTCACAGACAGACAAGTCACTGGCAGAAAGAGTGGGTGCAACTCACCAGAAGGATCTCTGTGCTACTAGCACTACTCAAACTGGTTGCAAGTACAATTCCTTGCATGTGTATCAAAGAAGATCCCAGCGAGATCAATGTCTAAAATATAGCAGGAAACTTGGACCAAATTTTCCAAGAAAATACAAGAAAATAAGGACGAGGCGGCGAAAGGCAACCATACCAAATGCTTTCTGGTCTATTATAGCTGCAGATGATGGTCAGAGAGAGGTGAAAGCACAAAAGAGGAAAAAAGTGACTGTCAGCCTTAGTACATCAAGAATCAGCAAGAGAATCAGTAAGAAAGGATTGTCTCAGCAATTGACCCAAACAACGGCAGCAGTTGAAGATCCAGAATCTTTTAAGGGTTTGCTCCTGGGCTTGTCCCCCCTGGTAAAAGTTAAAAGGAAGAGATCCAAGGGGCTTCGTCAAAGACGCAACTTCGTTTCCCCAGTGGCAAATTCAGCCACAGAAGAACAAACCAAGGCAGCAATTGATGAAGCAGAATTGCTCAAGTGTGCTCTGACCTTGCACCAGTTGAAACATTTAGAAGGAAGACATCCAAGAGATTTACTGGAAGGCACAACATAGGTTCAGCAATTGCAAGTTGTAACTTAGCTTCCATGGAAGTTCTGGTTGCAGAAAACAAGATACAAGATAAAATGCATCCCATTGGTGATAATTCAGTATTTTACCATAATGAAAGTTGCCCCCAAAAATGTGAGGATATGGTGCTTGAGGTAGAAGATGGCCCCCCAAATGTTGAAGCCTGTCTGCCACAATGCATGGCTGTGCAGCTCAATGCAGAGAGTAAATAAAGTTTTTTGCTCCTATATATTAATTCTGATAGTCGCTATCATGGAGGCACTAATAGCTTCTTCTAATGTCAAATTGATGCAGGGCCACATGACGCATTTGTAACAGCATTGCTCGACTATTCCATCAAGAAACTAGAGTGTCTACACATCAGTGACGATTATGGCGTCCCTGTGCAAAATACCCATGGCGCACTAATTCCTTACAAGGGGCAATTTGATCCATCCAAGAAGCATAAATCACCACCCAAGGTTGATCTTGATTCTGAGACTATGCGAGTGTGGAAAATGCTGATGGAGAATGATGAAAGTGAAATTATTGAAGAAGCGAACGAAGATAAGGAAAAATGGTGGGAAGAACAGAGAGAAATATTCAGTGGACGGGTGGACTCATTTATTGCCCGTATGCATCTTATCCAAGGTATAACTCTATTGCAATTTGCATTTGAAGTTACAACTCCTCTTATTCACCATGAGACAATCTTTGAAAATGGAACACCATCAACACATTTTACCATGACTACATTGGTTCTAGTTGCCTATTGAACAATCATATACTCCAAAAGTTAAAATTGTTAGAGAGGGTGTTAACTTTAATATTTATACCTCAACACGGCCCCTTCCGTGCAAGCTAGAGTTTGAGTATAACACGTGAAAATATTTTAATCATTGGGGTGGCGGCGAAATTCAAACATTAGAGAGGGATCCCTTTTAGTATCTATACTTCCATTGTCATATTAAGCATGGTATCATTTACCATGATGTATAGCATACAAAATTATATGATAAAAAAATGCGTAACATTTCAGTGTTTGTTGAATATCCAGTCACACCATTCAACAAAGACATAAACACTACTGTTATTATTTCCTGCTGTCAGTGTATATTTAAACATCATAGTCTTTTCCCTAATTGTAGTCATTATTCCATCAGCTTATCAGATTTGTTGAACCATAACTTTAATACTAGACTTCTTCTTATCCTTAAATTGGTAAAGCACACTTCTCATTGTACATATTATAGTTGCATGCAAGTTACTAATTGCAGAGGGACAAACTTCACAGGAAATAGACGTTTCTCACCTTGGAAAGGTTCGGTGGTAGACTCTGTGGTTGGGGTTTTTCTAACTCAGAACGTGTCTGACCATCTTTCAAGGTAAACTGGGTCTTCTAAGTAAATATATAGCATCTCTTTTTCTCCACAGAATGTAAACTGAGAATGCTTTCAATGATTTTCACAGTTCTGTCTTCATGTCCCTTGCGGCGCGATTTCCCCTTCATCCTACAAGCAACAATGGAGAATGTGCCACTGAGGAAGAAATCTTACATAGCCAAGAATCAGTTGGAAGTAATATAGTGACAGATGAGTCAACATATTATGAAAATGGCAAGCACCCATTTGCCTGTGACAGTGTAAAAGATATGAGTCATGATTTTGTTCAGAACAGAGAAGAGACTTCCACTGGGGTAGGAATGCCAATCTCAGATATAACTGACCTTGAAGGTACACATCCATCCCTCATTTTGTCTAGTTGCCATGAGTTCTGTCCTAAAATTGCATATGCCCCTTCTAATCTAGATTTGGATTCTTTAGACTTGGTGGGAGAGTTCGGATTTAATCAAAAAAAGGAAGGAGGGGAGATAAGCAAACATCATGGACATACAGAGCTCCCTGGAAGTGAAACTATAATTCAGCAAAAGACCACACCAATAGCTCAAGAACCAACAACAGTTGACCCATATGCAACATTAAGCAAGTTCCAATTGTCCACCAATTGCAGCTTACATACAGAAGTCATGACTAGAAAAACCCCACTTTCGAGCAACAATCACCCTACCCAAAATAAAATGATATCCAAAACTGAAATTACCTCCAAAAAAAAGAAAAGCAAGTTTGAGGAAAAGCAAGAAAATACAATTAACTGGGATAATTTAAGGAAAATTTATTCCAAGGATAGAACTAGAAAACCTATGGATAAAAACAACGATTCCATAGATTGGGAGAGAGTTAGGGGTGCATCAGTTGAAGTGGTTTCCAAGACTATAATGGAAAGAGGAATGAACAACATACTTGCAGCAAGAATAAAGGTACACACGAAAACAACAATTTTGAGAGATAGTCAAAAGTAGTAAAATCAATTTCTAACTACTAGGCACCTTTGAAATTTTGCAGGAGTTCCTTGATCGAATGGTCAAAGATCATGGAAAAATTGATCTTGAGTGGCTGCGAGATGTTCCACCAGACAAAGCAAAGTAAGACAACATGAATAGTTTGACCAGCAGTTGCAAGTGTTGATCACCAACTAAAGAAAATTTGGTTTCTGATCTTTTATGCTTGTAGGGAGTACTTGTTAAGCATACGAGGACTGGGGTTGAAGAGTGTCGAGTGTATACGTCTTCTGACACTTCATCATCATGCCTTCCCAGTAAGTTAAGATTGGAAGTATCTATAATTCATTATCTTAACTTTATAGAGTTTAATTATTTTCTCAACAATCCATTTTTGTTGCTTCCATAAGGTCGACACAAATGTCGGTCGGGTAGCAGTGCGTCTAGGTTGGGTTCCCCTGCAACCACTTCCTGATGCAGTTGCAATACATCTGCTAGACCAGTAAGTATCATATGTCCACTGATCAAAAACACCTAGGTTTCCAATCAAAAAAAAAAAAAGATTTCCTGATGTTGTTGCCCTTCAGGTACCCATTGGTGGATACCATTCAGAAATACCTGTGGCCACGCCTCTGCACCCTTGATCAACGAACATTGTAATTTCTTGTTCCCCTCAACTTAAGTGAGCATAGTTATTGCTATGGAATTGATTGCAATGCTTTTACTAATTTACTACATATGTCCCGTAACAGGTATGAACTACATTATCAGATGATTACATTTGGAAAGGTATGCTATCACATTTCTTGGGGATATTAACTATATCATATATTTCTCATTTGACTTATCTCTAAAAGACACGAATGGTGATGAATTGTGCTCCAAAAACATATAGGTATTCTGTACAAAGAGGCGACCAAACTGTAATGCATGCCCAATGAGGGGAGACTGCAGGCATTTTGCTAGTGCATTTGCAAGGTTGGTATAACATTTTCTGTCCAATTATAATTTTTAAGCCTAATGAATGGCCATAATTAGAATAGTAAGCTAGAAGTCCTTTAAAATGGGCCCTTGGTTAGGGAGTTGTCTTCCAAATGATCTCTCATTATTCTGGTCAGGCGTTCAGTGATACAAATATCTAAAATAATATGGTCAGACTTTGATCAAGGTTGTGTAACATCTTAACTTTTCGAATAGAAAATCATTGGACACAAATTCTCACTTAAATTGCTTTACTTTTTTCTTCAAGATTGACAGAAAAGGAATAATAATCTAGTATGAGGATTCAATCATGTCTCTTCTAAGAATAAAGTCATTTTGATTTGTCACAATGATATGGTCACTATAAGTTCTTTGTTATATAGGTTTAGGATAAATTGCAACCACAATATTGTATATTGTCATATATAGTGGGACAACCCTTTATTTTCTGAAATGACAGTTTCATCTCTTCTAGCTAATCCATCACATTCATATTGTACCCCTGTCGTGACTGACCAGTATTTTCTTATTTAAATGTACAACGATGTATCTAGCCTCTTCCCAGAGTGAAAGGAGATGGGAGCCATTAAGCAGCATACGTAGATTAAATTCAGGTCATTGGCCAATCAACTGTGCCTTGTTTCAACTTCAAACATATTAATGCGAATGACACTCGAATTTATAACTTCTTAGGTCCAATCTAAGTGGTTATCATGAAAGGTGCTCATATCATTTGTTTCCTAAAACATCACTTTTACCCTCAGGTCAACGGATGGAATACTCCCTATTCTTAGATCCAACATCCCTCATCGGAAAAGAAGGGGAAAAAAAAACATCCCTCATTGGTAACTCTTTTTTCATTTTCTTCTTTGTCTCTCTCACAGACTCTATGATGGACCAAAACACACACCCATGGATGAACTGAAACTACCACCGTTCGCACCACTATTAGTCTCCACTCACGACTACCCATGTTATCAATTCCCTAATTAGCAATGCCAACTTCTCTCTCTCTCTCCCTCTCAAACACACAAGCACATTGCCTCAGACCAAGCAATGGGATTCAACTGCATTAAATTCAATTCACACACATATATACACCAATATTTAAGAGTAAAAGTTGAGTAAACCTCTATCAATTTGGTTGAAGCCGCTGTGTGTGATTTGGGTTTATCAGAGTTTAGGTTTGATCAGCTTGCTGATTAGATCATGCATAAGTGTTTGTTTTTTTTGTGGTTTATGTCGTGTGTTGAGAGATGATGATGGCAATGTGGGCTAATGGATCTTGTTTTTACCAAGAGAAAGGGAAAGAGTGTAGGGGAGGGGGGGTTTACTTTGGTTACTTGTGTAAATTTTTGTTTTTGTGCATGGATGGGCTTGTGGAGGTGGTACCAACAGGACGTGTGTGTATTTGTATATATAAATTGACACACACACATATACACATATAAGTAGTAAAGGATAAATATATAGACACAGACTGGCTGACAGGGAATGTCAATATTATTTAAGAAAATGAAATGTGTGTCCCCCTATTTATTGTCAAAAACAAAGGGTGTGGCTGTGGTTTACCCTACATTTTAGCATGACTATCAAAGGCATATTGTTGTTCTAACCCATTTCTACTGCATTTTGCGTATACATTAGCAATCTGGATTTGCCAACTACCAAAAAATGCAGCAGTTCATCTTCAAAAATAAATTTCCACAACATGTTTTCAAGAATTAGATTACTAATTCAAACTTGCCAAATGCAGTGCTAGACACGCCCTGCCAATGCCACAGGACAAAAGTATAGTGGCTTCAAAGTTACCTGTTGCAGCAGTCCGAAACCCTGCCATGCTTATTACACCAACACCATTGCCCCTTCTTGGGGCTAACTTTTTAGAATCAAGATGCAGATCTCAGAATTGTGAACCTATTGTTGAAGTTCCAGCATCTCCAGAGCCACAACATACAGAAGTTGTAGAAAGGGACATTGAAGATTTTTACTATGAATCTGAGGAAGAAATCTGTACAATTAGACTTAATACTGAAGAGTCCAAAGGACCTTCACTGGATTATATGGACAAGATACTTCAAGAGGGTGACATGTCAAAAACGCTAGTTGTTTTGACTACAGAAGCTGCTTCATTTCCTCTGCCCAAACTGAAGTATGTGAGCCGGTTAAGGACAGTGCACCAAGTGTACGTATGCATTTTTCTATCTTCATATGACCTGAAGAATTATTCAAACCTCATGCCTACTAGTTAACTTGGACAATTTGATAGCATATGTTTCAAAGAAGGTTTGCAATCTATTAAGCTACCCCACTCTGGTGACTTTAACTAGATTCAATAATGAAAACATGAACTATTTTGTTAAGCTGCACTGAGGCAATGACTAAAAAAAACCTCTTCAAGTTTAGGAACTTTTGCCCATGTTTGACATGGGACACTTTTTAAAAAATAGTCAGCAGAGAAGTTTTTTTTAGTATAGCAATATCTAAATTATATTTGTAAAGTTTTATATTACAATGGACATTTTTAGATTTTGTGTCAATGCATACTCAATAACTGAGGTGGTGGAATGGACCCACATGATGCATTCTAATTGCTTCTTTATTGCAGATATGAACTTCCAGATAGACACCCTCTTGTGGCAAGGGTAAGTTTCCTCACCCTCTGCTACATTTATGTTTCTTCTTACATCTATCATTCTTATCACTCTTTGTGCATAATACAGCTTGACAAACGGGATCCTGACGATCCATGCCCTTATCTTCTTGCAATATGGACAACAGGTACAAACTGTACACTTAAAGCATGGTATGAATGCAAGAAATCCAATAGCTATAGCCAATGTGAAAAATGTTGCATACATGCTGGAGAAAGCACCAAATTCTTAAAAATTTACATTGTCATTACAGCTCAATTTTGAAGTTGAACACGGATGTCCTTTACTTTATTGTAGAATAAACTTTCAAATAAACAAAAGATTGGTATCCTTCTATATGTTTGTTAATATTCAAATCTATTATGGATTTCTTCCAACAGCTGAAACTGCGAAGCAATCTGAACAACATAGAAAACAATGCAACCCCCAGGAATCAGGAGTATGGGATGAAAAGACAATCTTCTCATGCAATAATATTCAAGAACAAGTTTTCCAAACAGTCAGTGGAACAATATTGGTGAGAAATAATACAACAAATACTTCTGCTGATTGTTTTACATGCAATTTTATTTTCCACAATATAATGGAAAATTGACACAAACATGATAATGTATGAAATAGATACCTTGTCGAACAGCAAACAGAGGCAGCTTTCCACTCAATGGAACATACTTTCAGGTTAATGAGGTAAGTTTATCCCAGTTTTATCACTTTGATGCTTTCTAAATATATCCATGTCAATGTTATTGTAGAATTATTAGCTTTTCTTATTAGGCAGTTGTACAAAAAACCTTGTATACAGGTATTTGCCGATGATGAATCTAGTCAACACCCAATCGAAGTCCCCAGAGCATGGATATGGAACTTACCAAGGCGAACTTTATATTGTGGAACCTCTGCAACAACAATATTTAGAGGTAAAAGAGTCATTTTTCATGTGATTTGGACAAAGCTTCAACTACTATGTAAAGTTCCACATTGGCTTACAAAATGCTCGTTCTACAAACCAGGCTTATCTACAGAGGAAATTCACTACTGCTTTTGGAGAGGTATGAAATTACAACTTTCTGTATTTGGTGCCAAATGACTCACCCAATTAAGAAGAAACAGAAATATGAATCTAGTTGCATTCAGACGACAAACAACTATATCTACTGTTACTGATACACACATAGACACACACAAGGAATAAAAAAGGTTTAAGTGAACATTCAGATGCCAAGGTAAAACTGTTATATGTAGACATCCTAATTAAATAAGCATTCAGAGATCTCGTTGCATGAAGCAAAAATAGATGAAAGAGATCCGGGATAGACATGATATACAAAGGTAACTGACATTTCGAAAATTTTCAAAAACATTGAAGACCGTGCCTCAAAGTGTGAGGTCTCCGAGATGCAAATGTTATGCCATTCCAAAGCATGCATTCTATAGCCAAAGCATGCATTTCATGTTCAATCCATGTATTAGGTCTACTTCATGACTTGTACACATTTGCTGACATATAAAGACACATTACAAATCCCTCTATAGGTGAAAACTGACCATGTCTCATGTTGTGGGATCAGGGTTACAGTTGTAGAAACAATGCGTTAGAGTAGAGTATGAGTCTTACTTTTGCAGACAGAAGAAAAAGAAAATAGCCATATAAAAGAAACAAGCAAAAGTAGCCATTACAATGCAAAGCCGTTTGTCTAACTTTGAAGAACCTCAAATCTCAAGGGAAAGATCTAAGCCCCAGAAGGGAACTTGTGTTTCAATTTGAAAGGCACTATTTGACTATTTTTTGATTTCTTGATTACTTGAAAATTCAATTGGGGAGTTGTGTTTCTTCCTATGTGCACAACACATTTTTATTTTCAACATCTTACTCTGTGTGTGTGGGTACAAATTAATATGCCACCACATGTAACCGTTTGTATCTAAGTTACATGTGTGGTGCATTATGCATTTGTTTGTTTTATATCTCTTAGAACTATGAATTGTTGTTCTACATTGATAAATGTATCAATCTTAGAAAACACTAAACTAAATCATTCATTTGGGGCACTTCTCATACTTGCATAACTGTGAACGCTGTTGAGAATGTTTGTCGTATTATCAATTTTATATAGTTGCATATTACAATAGGTATATCCTTTGGGGGATACTCATCCTTTTATGATCGTTGGATAACCATTATTTTTCCTCTCACACAATTTTTCCACAATTCTTTCTTTTTACATGTTATCATAGTTAGATTTAGAAGTCTTTTTGACACTATTTCGTATTTGGTACTTGGTTCCTTTTCACGGTAAAAGAAGAAATATAATATAAAGATTGAAAGGAGATAGAAATATTAAATTTTGGAGGACAAGATCTCCCGACAAGAAAAAATAAAAAGACAAAAGAGATAGTGGCAAGAAGAAAATGAAAAAAACTAAAATAGAGCAACCTTCCAATCCTTTTGAAGGCCGACAAAGAGACCTAACTAAAATTCCCAGTGACATTGACTTGGTACTTGGTTTACCCCGTGTTTGTGCCAAAACTACACCATCTTATGTCTCTGCTCAAGTCTTCCAATTATTTTATCTATCTCTTCTAGTATGAGTAGAGGTCGCACATATTGGCGAATGTTAGAGCTTGTCCTTGTCCTTAAGACCTCGATAGATTTTCCTCGTGAAGACAGCAAACTGACTTAGACAAGTTGATAAAATATGGAAGATATACCACACGAAACATACTATTCCCAGAGTATGAGACCTAGAGATTAGGTTGTTAAGGTTTTTTTCAACCTCAAAGCATCCAAATTATGCCAAGTTGGGTTCATAACAGAAGGTTTAAGCCTAAGTCCACAGTACCCAATGGGAGTTGGACTCATCAAGAAAATTTCACATAATAACCATCAATGAATCGATAATATGAATGGACATACATTCGCTCAGATTTCGGTCCATTATAGTTCTTGCAGTAATTATCTCATAATTGCTGTAATCTCTTTCTGTTTTACCAGTACTCTATTTTTCCTCCTTTCTTTCTTCTCCTCCTCCTTTCCTCTCTCTCTCTCTCTCTTTCTCTCGTGCATTCACGTGTGTTTTAGGGGGGAGAGTCAAGAGAGGGTCAAAATTCTTTTGTTGAAAATACTTGATCGAGATGCGCACCCCAGGACCTGACTTTTTCTAGGATGAGTAATTTTCCTTCTTGGACCACATCCTCATAATAACAGGAATTGTGCAGCTAAATATGGGTATGCAACCATTTTTACCCATGTTATCATGCTAATCTCATTACAACTACCATAAACGGGCCAAAAGTGCAAATAAAACTCAAGTAAATATGTTCTCTTGCTCCTATTATTCATCTAGATTTATCCTGCTCAATCAGATTTATTTTTTGGACTTATACATTCAAAATGTTGCAGGATTTATTTGTGTGAGAGGATTCAATAGAATCACAGGGGCACCCAAACCTCTGCCAAGGAGGTTCCATCTTTCAACAACTGCAGCAGGAAAGACAAAACCAACAGACGATGAGTAAGATGATATCAAAAAGACAGACAAACAATGTCTCAAATACTGGTTCACACAAATTTGCGCCTCCCATTCCATAGGAGGCAGAAACTTTTTATCATATAAATTCACAAAAAAAGAAGCACCACTACAGTACGTACATATTTGACAGGCCTACTAGTGTTTTGTAATAATTTTTGTCCATATATGAGGTAACTAACTTGTTAACATGTCATTTGTAGCAGACTAGCAGGCAGCCCCATGCTGCATCAAAATGTTTGAACTCTTCATATCATGAACATTAGTTTAGGTGGCAAGAACAATTACATGAGCATAAAAGAAATGAATGCAACATGAAGTCAAATATTGCAAATGTTTGCAAACCTCATTACGTTGTTTGGGAGTTTTTGCACTTTGCTTCGGGCTTTGAAGTTAAGGTAAATGGTGAAATAAGTTCCGTGTAGAACGCAAGCGTGGAGGCTTTCATCGAAATAAAGAAAAGGCTCGACTTATACTTTATTGTGTGTTAGTCAGATGAAATGCTTGATTTACTATAAATAGATTAGTAATGAGGTGTTAAGGAACTACTAAAACCGACTCTTGTTATTTCTGTGGTGTATTATTTATTTTTTGATTAATTTAATATCTATTTGATTACCGTATCAAAAATAATCAATGTCATATCATTTATTATTTTGCTAAATATTTATACCATATTTTGAGTAGACTTTACTAATTTTGAGATGCACTCATTTTTTGAGTTTATTTACTATTTTTTGGATTTACTAATCTGAAGTTTATCACTTTTTATGGTGAAAATTATCAATATTTTTTTATAATTTTTTTCACTTATTTCGGTAATCTTTTCCTAATGTAATTCATTATTTCTCATTTAATACATTGTGTTATTTTCAAATTCATATTAAAAAAATTAAATATTTTAGAGTTTTCAAAAAAAAAATTGACTGGACCCCTACATTTTTGCCTTCCATAGCTACTCTTTTCCCCACGTTCTGAATATTGAAATTACTTAAATCCATGTGAACACTCCCAATTAGGTATGTCAAAGAATTTTTATCTGAATTCGAGTTCATTTAATCGGATATGAATTATTATTTTAATTTTTTATCCAAATCTGATTAAGTTTCTTTAAACGAATTTGAATGCAGATACTTGTAAATTCAATCCGATAAAAATCCGATCTAATATATATACGCACATGCATACATACATATTTAAGTGAGAGAAATTATTATGTATGCATATACATGCACTTAGTTTTTTAATGAGATTGACATGAAATTAAATAAAAATTATTGACCAGAATTATTGGTTGATTAAATAAGGTTGAAAGTTAACTTAAATTTAATAAAATTATTAATTTTTTATAAAATTTTATTGGAATTCAAATTTGCAGATCGAATATGGATAATCAGGTTGGATATTCGATTATTAACGGGTGCGGCTATTAATTAAGATTTAAAATTCGTCAGGTAAATGAATCAAATTTAATATTTGAATTTTTTATCAAATTGGAAATTGAACAGATCAAAATCCGATTCAGATCTGATCCGTTGATAGGCCTACTTCCCAGCTCCATGGTGTTAACTACTTGTCAACCGCTTCCTCTAGAGAAGTTGAGAAATCCTTCGGGGGTCCGCTATCAACATCGGCCATCTTAGTAACCTCATTACCGGTGAGACTGACTCCCGGTTTTTCCTTATACAATGAAGGATTCTTCTTGACCTTGTACCCAACAGCTCTTAGGCAATTAGCTACTCTTACCCAACAGCTTTTTTCCTAACCTCATCACATAGTAATCCCGTTTCTCTATGCCCAAAACAACCACCAAGGTAACAGATATTTGGCAATCGCTCATACTTGAAAAAAAATTGTAAAGGATTGGCCTTCCGCCCCTCCGACATTCATGCCCCTAAGCAGAGCCTTAGGAATGTGTAGTTCGACTCCAATTCGTAGAAATCTTCCCCAACCAACGCCGTCATGGTTCAAGTTGGTTTGAACATGTGTACCCATGCGATCCCCAAAAATCTTGTTAGTGGCCTCATTCATGCTATTAAACGACAGATTATACACATTAACTGAAGTGCACCTTCAACGCCTGTGTGTTACCCTTATATTCCATTAGAATCACAAGATGGTTATTAAACGACCAAAGCATGCCTTCAATCACATTTTTCTTATCCGTCATCGTACCAAATTGAATTAGAAACAAATTATTGGCCAATTCCCAAAATATTGCAGTCGATGCTTTCTACACCAACCTCATCATGTTCTTAAAGGCTACCTTATTAAAGGACTATTAATAACTCATGCCTAAAGGCACTCACAACTTAAAAAAATCCTTAATTTGAAATAATTTTTCCTTCTTTTGTTTTAACTAAAAAAATTGAAATCAATCTAAACCCTACTATTTTTTCAAAAATTTTTGACAAAATTTCATCTGAATATAGGGACCTAAAATATTAGCCCTACTTTGCTTATAATCTCACTATATTGTTGCCCAACACAAATCATTGTATAACCAATCTCAATAATAAATTACTTAACTAACTCAAAAACATCATCATATTTTAGTTATTATCGAATCCAAACCAAAATTATATTTATATCCTAATATCAAATGTCACAATCACATGTTATACATGCAAGTCCAATCAAAGATGGACCATACATGAAGATATTGTGTAATACACAAATTTTTCTATTTTGAAACACAATTGAAGAAACCTTAATTTAGGGTTATAAAGCTAAAGGAAATAATAAACTTTAAATAGGAAAAAGTTTTAAATAGTTTTTTTCAAAGTTATAGTAATTAGATGAATTAAAAGGAAGCTTCGGTTCTATAACATTTTGTGCACTATCAACACCTGTACGATCAAATTTATAATTAATTAAATCTATATAATAAAGTAGAACAAAGTTTGAATTTTAAAAATAAAGAGAGATTTAGATCGTTTTGAGACAAAATATAAATACATCCAACGGATAACGTAATTATAACACAAAAGAAGGTTCAGATCATCTCAAAAATTTTGATCTAACGGTTTACAGTTAGTCCTGAATTTCTTTTCCCGCCCATGAAGAAGCCTCTTATCGTAAGACTATATACTCCTATCTCTCATACGTCTCTATCTTAAATTTAAAAAAATACAATAACAACTCAAATTGAATTTATTTTAAATTAAATGATCTAAATGTTATATGTTAAAAGTGTATTGTTTGTCCCTTGATTTATGTTGGTTTTGTTTAATTTCTAATTTTACGATAAAATTGTGCATAAAATTAAAAATATTTCTATTAAACACACATAAAATGCATAATATCTCTAAATTTAGTATTTTTTTTCAAAGTTTAACAGTTTAACATTTGACCCAATAACCGCATACACATCGTCACTACAACACAAAAATCAGTATCCAAATGGACAATGTCACATTTTTTGACATGTAAGTTATTTAATATATCGATTTTTTTAAAACCTTTGGTATAAAATTTCATTAAAAACTATTATATACTTACTATATAATTTTTCATCCTTCTTATTACAAACTATTTCATACCTAGAGTACACTATAAGTAGATCTTTTTATCACGCATTTAATACCGATGATTGATGTTTACTTCTTACTTTTTATCAATCAATAAAGTTTAAATTGTCTTTATAATCCATAAATAAAATCATCAAGTTATTATTCATATCAAAAATAAATCACTACTGTATAAAAACCTATAGTTCTCAAAAAATTAAAAAAAAATTCAAAACCCAAGTTAATCAGCAATTAAAAAAAAATAAGTGACCAATACAAAAAAAATAAGATATCAATTGCACTAACAAAAAATGTTCAAACCAATCTAATCGCTACGTGTTGAAATTATTTAAACATCCTATCTTTTTGTGTTAAAATTTTATAAGTAACATAGTGTTTTCAGGCACGAGCAATGACTAGTAATTTTATATGACACACCTAAATACCAATTTCAGTATTAAGTTACTTTAAATACCAAAACTGCGCAACAAATATTAAGTTACTTCAACTAAAACAAAATTAAAGATTGCAGCAACAAAATCAACAAATTCAATATTCTCATATTTTAAGTCAAGTTTTTCACAACGTGATTCAATGTTTAATACGATCAATGACGAACTACTTGAAATTCATGAAGCTCGATAAAGGGTAGAAGACAATACTAAGTCTGAGGTTAATGAATGTAATTCTGCCACTAAATGAAGAGAGAGTTCGAATGAGGAGTTAAGCAAGAACCCTTTGACCCAATCATGTACACAGTTAGGCAACACCCCATTTGTTATTGGGAGTCACAACTACATAGTTCTATGAAAGTTGTCTCATCAACAACATATTAAACAAACTTATAAACCATAATTTTAAAAGAGACTCACTTCATATTAAAAAAAAAAGACCTCTAAAGTAACCACATAAATCAGTTTAAAAAAAAAGACCACTCTCATAACCCTTTGATCCAAATCCATCACAATCACCCCTTCACAATAATGGTACTTAATCATTTCTTGGACCCCTATTAATTTTTGATTGCAAACGAGCTTTGATTCATTACATTCAAAGCTTATGTAATTTGGAATGCAATCAACATAAAACTATAATTATATGTTTCCTTGCACCAAGCATGGTAATAAGAGCTAACACTTAGTAAGTAGAAAGCACAATTACTTTACTAATCTATTGAACAACACCCAAAAACATTACAAAAAGAACTCTAAGAAAGCATTCACCCACCTATTCATATACCCAAATCTATATCAAAATCAATCCATAAACACACAACAACTGAAAAAATAAATGTTGGTCTCTATGTTTGATTGCATGAATCAACTATTCATTGCATGGGGGAAAAAGAGAGAAAAATTTATCAACTTGACTTTGGGCTCACAATTGAACAAGTAATAAATAAAAAAAAATCAAATGACTCGTGCTAGAAATAGGAAAAAGATCTCTAATCACATAGAATATTCTAATTTTTCATCTTGGTAGCCTGCACCCACAAAAACTACCGCAGGACAACCAAATCCTAAATCTCAAAAATGCATACTCTAGTTGAGCAAAATTCAAGCCCCCAATTCTATTAGCAATAATTGCACAAAACCCACAGTATTGGTGATTGTACCAATTCATTGTCATGCAAACAACCATCAAAGTAAGAAGCAAAAGTACAAAGCAACAGTAACAAATATCCAAAAAACTGCTCAATATAAACACACTGAGCTAGGGAAAGGAAGGGTGATCAAGTACCTAATCAACAAACTTTCTAGATATCTAAGGCAAGTTCATTAGCTCAAACAAAATATACACTAGTCCACACCAAAAACGATATTTAAATTAATGTACAATAGACTTACCATTCAAATCCTTCTATGTCCCTCAACCTACCCTCACTCAAAATTTCAAACTCAATTTCGATGGCCCTAGACGAAGTCAACAGTATCAAAATTTTCAAACTCAACTTGGACCGGCTCTAAAAAATTATAGCAAAGAAATAAGCAGCAAAATTTACTTGCAATGTACACATTCCAGGAGTTTTCTTTTTGAATGTCAACGTTTTAATCAATCGAACATGAAGTAAACAAACTGCATATTATTTCCTCAAGTAATGAGATTAGAACAACATAAGATAATGTGGTAGCATTCAGGGCAAAAAGGAAACTTTGGAATTATCAATTGTCTTAAATGTTAAATTTTCCCAAACCTCGAGAAACATAATAGAAAAATGATAACACGTGGTGGAGCAACGTTACCTTGGAAGGGCCCATGTCACCAAGCTAAATCATAATTTCTTCCTGCAATTGCTACATGGTAAAAAAAATGTCACAATCATCTCGAAATGCGTTCTAATTACAAATTGTGGCAAAGCAGAAAAAAATTTCTACTTAGTTTTCAAGCTTAACATTCTTAAGGACTTTTGGGAAAAAACATTCTCAAGCCAATTCATCCATGGTATTCAAAATTTATCTGCGGGAGGGAGGCCCGAAAGAGCGCCAATTAATGGTCCGTTTGGTATAATAGAAAAATAGAAGAATAAAAAATTAGATGGATAAATAAAACATCATATTTGATAAAAAAAGAAAATAAAAGGATGAAAAAGTGGATGGATGAGTTTTCCTTCTAACTAACCAAAATTAATCCTCCAAAATCAGAAAGAAATGGGATGAAAAATTAATTATTTGTGTTAAAATATATTTTATTATAATGATAAAATATTTCATTAATTATTATGTATACATTAATTTCATATATAAATACAATGATAAAATATGTATTCATATATATTTTTTGAAAAAAGTTTAAAAATAAAATATTTTTTTTTTTTCATCTTAGCTAAGGGTGAAAATTTTGACTCAACACAATGACAACTCAAATTCGACACGAACTTGATTATAACTCGACACGAACTCGAAAATGACCTAACAGACGAATACAAAATATAAACGGATCATATTCAGTTTTACCCGTCAAATCCAAAATTGACATCATCAATCATTTTGTTTAAAAATAAACACTTTCTCTATTTTCTCGTTTGTATGGTAACACGAAATTAACATGTTTAACTAATATTATAGACATAAAATGTTAATTATTTATTAAGTACTGACATAATTATTATATAAAATTATATTTTAATTATTATTATTATATTTATTTAAGTTAATTTTTAGTTTGTAGAAAAAGTATGAGTATGAATTTAATTAAATGAAAATAGAATATTAGCATTAAATTTATTTTCAAAGTTTTTGTGGGTCACGAATACGAACACAAATACGATACGAAAATAAACAGGTTAACTTCACACGACACGATTACTTAAATGAATTGAGTTAAGTTTGATTAATGTTCGATAAAGAACCCATAATGACTCGACACGAACATAACACAACTCGATTATTACATCAAATCTTAGCAAGCCCAAAAAAAAATTAATGATTTTTTATTTTTCATCTATCATACCAAATATAAAAAAAAAAATTGTATAATTTATATTTTTCTTCTTTGAAAAATAAAAAATATATCCCTCATACTTTACATTCCTCCTACAAAAACGGGGTATAAGAGTGTAAGAAAGATAAAAAGATAAGCTTTAAGGGATCATTTAAAAAATATGATAAAAAATAAACGGGACAAAAATGAAATTAAAAAACTCAGGAGACCATAAATATGTGGTTCGGCCAGTGAATGGATCACTACTAATAAATTTTGACCTAAAACAAGTGACAACTAACATGGCTTTACCTAAATAAGGAATTAATGAGAACATTTTTAGTAAGAGGATTCATAATGTGAGAAAGTACTGGGTGTAACAGTCACACCACTTTGCAAATACTACTTGGTGTAGTCGTCCACTAACAAGTGAAACAAGCATGTAAGTGAGTTTCATAAAATTTAATAAACCACTAATTTATTTAATATTTAATAATCTTCATGCCAAGAAATTATTCATTTTCCAACTTTCTGTTGGACAATTTTTCTCACATGACACTACTGATGAGGGATAACCATTACATTTAATATTTACTCTTATAATACATGTACAATTATGCTGCTTAGAACATCTCCAACCACATTCAACAAAATAACTATTCAAAATGTATTTAAATATTGAATTCACTACTTTAGCTAGCTACTTTTTCAAATTCACTCTAACTACGCTATTTATTTTAGTTAATTACTTCAACTAACTTTAATTAACTTTTAATAATATAATTTAAAATACCACGTGACATAACACGTAAGCGCAATAATGATAACGTGTCATACCATGTCATCAAATTTAGGTTTTTTTAACAAGATTTAATATTCGACCCATGACCCCTACCTAGAAAATCCAAACTTGTGTAAATTAATTCCTCAATAAATTTGGCAAATGTGAAAATTTCAGAATCCAATCAAGTATGATGATATTTAGCACATAAATTTCTACTAAATATGCAAAAATATAAAAAAAAAACTTTTAGAAAATTATTGGACCAAGAAAATAAAGAGTAAAAGAACAAAGCTCAGATATGTATTTGATCAGGTAAGAGAATGGGTGACACACGCCATAACTGCAAATCCAGTTGCATGTGAGAGAAAATCTCCCACATACCATCCCAGTTTGTCCTGCCAAGATACATGTCAGATTAATTCAGTGTCCAATTCATATGCTCAGAAAACATATCATCCCAGCCTCTCATATATTCGGGTATGATCATCATCATCATCATCATCGTCATCATCATATGAACACTCTGAGACAAACTAAAAAAATGCTGTTACTTTGGAGGAGAGAGAAATCATTGGCGTTCTCAGAGAGGGCAACTACCCTTGAAGAAATCTAATCTCCCTGAAGCCTCATTCATGAGCTGTAGTAAGATTAGGGTTAGGGTTCCAGGATTTGGATCTGAATACTCTCAATTAAATCAAGCACAGAGAGAGAGAGAGAAAGAGATAGAGAGAAATTCATACCAGGTGAAGACAAGCTCAGATGAAGACGATGATGAAACCATAGTGAAGACGAGCTTGAGCTCTGATGAAGAACAACCCCAAAATTAGCGCAAATAACAAATAGAGAGGGAGCCTTGCTAGCCAAAAGTGATGAGTGAGAATGGGGGAGGCAAAATAGCTAGTGGAATAGAGAGCCCGTTGAAGAGAAATTTTTTGAATTGACTCAGCAAAATAGATAAAATATGGCCTTTGTTGAGTCGGTTGGAGTTGCTCTTAGATAAAAAAATGAAAATGATATTCAAATTTTGTTTTTCATAGATGGGACTTTTATTTATCAAATTGAGATGGACAAGCAAACTTGAATTTATTAAAGTACATAAATGTTTTAATTATACCATATCTTTCAACTTAAGATTTAAGTGTAAATAGTGGTTAAACATGACATCAAAACATGCTTTGCCTTCAAATCTCGACACTATTCTAATAATTAAGGGACTGCTTGATAATAAGGGGGTATGAGGGGACTTGACAAGATGAGTTTGAGAAAAATAGTCCAAAGAATCCTCAAACCTCATGTTTTGATTGAAAATTCAATCCTAAGCTCCCAAACTCGTCCCGTAACTGACCCAAATCATAAACTCATAATCATGAGTTTCATCAAACTTAGTAGGGAGGTGGGTTTGGAAAGGTGGGTTCAGAGGTTAATGATGCAAAAGACAATTGTGTCTTTTAATATAGGTATGAATTGAATTGATCAAATGTAACATAATCATTTACAAGACAAATAGTTGTTAATAATTATGATATATTTGTGAATTTTACATATATATGTGTTGAATATCAAACACTAGATTCAATGTTGAATCTCATTTTGGTAAAAAAAAAAATTAATTTAGAAGGATTTAAATAAATCAATTCAAACCCTCCCTAAAAATTATCCAAACAAATCCTAAAGGACTTGTGAGTGCTAAAATCAAACCCACGCATTAGAGGCTTGTTTTGAGAGGGGGGGGGGGGGGGGGGGGGCGTTGCTGGCAAGTAGGATGACATTTTTAAGGTGGGGGTGGTGGTTCGACGTTGAGAGAGTTGGTAGGGCACGTGGTGGTTCATGGTGCAGAGGCTAGGGATTGTGGAAAGAGAAAAAATATTGGGCGTTATCCACGTGGTGTTATCTTTTTTATTATTTTTTTATTAAATTATTATACCATGTCAATAATAATAGCGTGGTGTAAGCACTGCATCTAATGTTTACTTGTGAAAAGAGGAGACCGTTGTGCAAAGGGTGGGGCAAAAGCTTGCAGTTCAGTTTTAAAAACTTCACTTCAGTCTGATGTGATCATTTGACAGATTTTATTTGCATAATTCTTATCCGAGTTGGTTAAACTTTAGATATGAAATTTGAATATCTGGCAGGATTGGATGAAATTAATCAAATTTGACTTTAATTACACAAAAAAATATTATTCAAAGTTATTAAATAAGTAGTAATTGCCCGTGCCTGTAGGCATGACGTAACAAACAAAAAAATCGAAAGCAAATACATGTGTATTAAGAGACTGTATACCATAAAAAATTATTAACTAGAAAAACTAAGAACAAACATTGATAAATATAATATGAGCCCATTATTTTTTTAAAAAAATTGATAGAATACAAATCAAAACAATCTCAAACATTGTTCAATGATCATTTAATTATTTATTGATATCCAAATGGTAGTAAATTTAAAAATATTATGGTATGAAAACAATCAAATAAATATGATATAAAAAGTAAGGAAAGGGGATTAAGAGATGAATTGCCACAAAAAATATAATAAATAACATCAACAAAACCTAAATCAATTAAAACTAAATTCTTAACACTCTATCGGGTTAACTTACACTTTTTGTCCTCATAGTATGTTGATAGTTTAGAGAATACTCGTGCTTCTAAATATAATTTTTTTTTCTATTTTTTCAAACAATTACGGCTAAATTCTCTCTAAAAATAAGACCCTACAAAAATATGAAAATGTGCAAACCTTATCAAGTAAAATTTTTTTTCATATATCATACTTAAATATATTTGTGGAGAGATAGCATGTCATCAATAGAAACTGATCTTGATCAAATTTTCATGATTAAATCCAACTACATTAACATTATCAAATTGAAAAACTAAATACATAAAATTTGAGTTTCATAAAAAATTCAAGCAAAATTTCTTAAAAACACAACTTTACAAAACAATTACCACTAATACCATCATTACCATTATTACCACTTTAGCCTAAATTTTAATAACTAATCAAATTTTGTGCTCAAATTGAAATTAAATCTAACCAAGTCAACTATTTAAATTAATTTTGCTATTCAATTTCAACCAAATTTCATAAACTAAGTTAATTTTATGTTGCACAAATTTGTCCCAAGAGCTTTATCCCACCACCACCCATCTATCACAACTTCGAGATTAACTATCATCACTAAGACCATCATCATTATCACTTCCAAACCTAAAACATATTTTCAGCAACCATCGGTACCGCTTCAAGCAGGCGAGCTTACTTTTAACTAAAATCTAAGCCAAATAATGTATCAAATTGGCAACAAATCAAATGAACTATAAAACATATTGACAACAAATCAAGTTGAATTTTAGTATAGTACAGGAATAGTGTACAACTTGCAAAATTTATGAATGTGCACAAAACATTAAATTGAAGTCAAGGTTTCAAATTTTTTAGAGAAAAAATAATATTTAAAAACATAGGCATTACAACATAAAGAATCTTGAATAGTAGTATGGAGAAATTATTAAACATTGTGCATACACCTCACAACGGTTCTTGTCATTTTTGCTTTCTTTTGATGCAAATCATTCTCAAATGTGCCAAAAAAATAAAAGGTTTGACTCTTGATCAAAAGGACTTCTTGGTTCTTTTGGAATTTTTTGTAGTTTTTGGACAAAACAAACACCCAAAATAGATGAACTCATCCTTGTTCACAAAGGACCACTTAGCCTGAACCAATCTTAGGTCCTCATATCCTAAAACGTATAGAAAAAGATTATAAATAACCTAAAAATATGTAAAACTAAAAAAAATAACAAACCTAAACCAATAAACCATTTTTTTAAGAGATCATCGTCTTGCTGGAGTTGTATCATTGTTGATCGCTAAAGCTGCACCGTCGTGCTATAGATGGTCGTTGCAATAGACAAAATAAGTTCGCTAAAAAATAAGGATAATATTGGCCCGCTCATTGAAGCAATAATACAAACATTTGGTGTTTCGGTGATCATGGTGGGTTTTAGTAGCAATCTGTGCGTGTGAAGGTGGGGAGGCATTTTTTGGCTAGGGAGGTTTCGGTGGCAGTGATGGGGACGGGGGAGGAAAAGGGGCGGAGGTGCTGGTCGGCTGCATGTAAGAGTTTGGCTTTGGATATATAGGGTATTTGGTGGGCCATTATGAGTTTCGGTGGCAGAGGGGAGAAAGGGAAGGAAAGGATGGTTGTGGTAAAGGGAGACATACATAGAGAGAGATGGGGGAGGGATACCTGGGTGAGACTTCAAGATTGTTGATGGTTAATCACTTTGTCTCCGATGGTACCTCCATAGTGTTGTTGTGAAGAGGGAAGGTTTCGGTAAGGAGAGAAAAAGAGAGAAGAGAATGGGGCACCGGTGGTTGTAGAGGCAGCTTAAGTTCAATTTGTGGCCTAAAGTAAAAATATTAAATGAAGGTCTTTTTATTTTTAGTATTATTCAAAAAAAATTAATTTATTTTTAATTTTCTATGTGAGAGAGAGACAAAAGAAGGATGTGTTAATATTGTTGATAAAAAGATTTCAACTTTTATTTTTGTTTTTTACCACAAAGAATGAGAGATAGTGTTTAATTTCAACTTTTATTTTTGTTTTTTCTTTTTTTTTTTACAGGATGGAGAGAGAGAGAGAGAGAATGAGTGAGAGTAAATATGAGTTGACTTTTGAGTAATTTTTTATTTTTTTTTAATTTCTAAGTTTTTAATGTTATGGATTTGATTGGATTATACACCCAAATTAATGTAATAAAAATTTTGATTGAATTTAATTTTTTGGAGCTTTTTTGTAGGGCTTAAAATTTAATGGATTTAATTTTTTTATGGGCCAGTGATGTCCCTAAAATTATGGGACCTTTTAAAAATTTAGGGGCTAAAGCCTATATGTTTTTTTTCCATATTATTAAGTCGGCCCTGGGTGGTTATTCGTTCGGGGCAAAGGTCAAGAAGAGGAACAAGGAGAGAAAGAAAGGGAGGCAGAGGAGAAAGGCGATATTATAAATAATTAGATAAAAAAATCGAGATGGATACAGGTGGTAAAGGAAAGGAGAGTAAATAATATAGCATCATTATTATATTGAATATTTTGAAATTGTAATGTGAAAAAGTGATTTTTCTGATATAGAAATGATATGATTTAGAGTAGCATAAGCGGGGGTTAAAATTTAAATATGGACGTTAAATTTTAGATTTGGACAGAATTTTAAATTTAGATGACATTGATTTTAGGCGAGATTGAAAGACGAATTCAATGTAGGGGTGTTAATTTTGAAAATTAAAAATTTTGAGCAGCAAAAATATTTCAAAAAGCTAATGTGGTACGTTGGATCAAAACGATCTGAGACTTCAATAGTTTGAGATAATGTCATCCGTTGGATGATGATTTTTTTAGTTACAAAACGATGTAAGTTATTCTGTTTTCACAATTCAAAATCGTTCTACTTTATTATATAAATTTAGTTATAATTAAATCAAATATTAATGTCTGACTTAGATAATCGATTAAAAATATTAATTTGTATTCAATTAATCTAATATATATTTAATTGTGATCTTATTTGAATTAAATGTCAATCCATTGACAGATATTTTTTCCAAAAAAGTGTCCTCAATCTGCCTTTCATTACATGGTATGCAATGATTTTTTTATTTATAATTCAAACCATAGTTACCACAACCATAGTTACCACAATTTCAGGAACGATTGCACATAATTGTCAAAATTTAGGAGCGAATTTAGAAAACAACATCAAAGATCAAAATGCGAATCCCGAGACACTTCGGGAGTAACACAACATAATTAATATTTGTTTTTATTTTTGACATACATCAATGGTGAGTAAGCTTCTACCTTGAGTTGACAAAGTGATCACAAGAATAACGTTATTTAAATTTAATTTATTGGCCTAATTTATTATAATGGTTGAATTTATAATTAATTCTATTTAACATCAAAATGTGTTGTTATTTCAATAAGAATAGTAAATTATATTACCAAATCACTAATGTTATTGAGACATAATTTATGAATATAATTTGGAGACTTAATGCTTTATAACTATTAGTTTGATAGTGTTGAGACTCAATAATAATTTAATATTAGGAGTTAATAACAATTTAATGACCACAATCATTAAATTCTTAAATTAGTATGTCCCCAAAACATTGCTCTTAACAAATTATCACGATTCTCAAGTTGTGATTTTCTTAGCAATACAAAAAAGCTTAAGCGGTAACAGGGTCACAAAGAATCTAAAAGACAATTCTAATTAATAGTTTAAAAGATAACAAAAACGAGTTATAAACTCAGACATTTTAAGTTCAAATCTGATCAAACTGTTGAGGTATCTTAGGTCAAGATACGAGAGATTCATGAATTTTTTTAGTCTCAATTTGAATAACTTGTTTACGATCGAACTGAAGAGAAGGTGAAAGAAAAAAGAAAAGACATCCGAAAGACTAGAGACCCAGTCGGTGGTTGCTTGACTCAATCACTTCTAGTCTAGTCAAAGTCTTTCCTCTCCGTGCTCCTTAGTCCTTGAGATGGGCTTGCGGATTGTTTAATTCACCAGGTCGGAATAGGAATAGGAATAGGAATAGGAATAGGAATTAAACATAGGCAAGCAAAAGTCCATTCCATTCAACAGATTCTGTTGACTGACTAAAACCCTAAAGAACAATAACAAATAATAATAATAATAACAGTAGTAGTAGCTTTATATTGGGTATGGTAGTAGTAGCTTTATAATAATAGTATTCAGTAGGATATCGAGTGAAGTTAGACATTCGAGTTTTGATTTATATTGGGACATTGAATTTATTTGTTTACAAAATCGATGATGATTTAAAAAAGATAGAAACTTTCTAATATCGTGTAATGAATCATGCAATAATTTAACAAAACTAAGTAGAGTATATTGTGTTTTATTTTCCTATCTTAAATTTCTATTACCACTATTGATTAATTGCTCCACAAAACTAACTTATAATATTAAAAATAATGATAATAAAACTGGGAACACAAACAAATTGTGGATGAAATAAACAACATCAAATTTCGAATTAGACTAATAAACAGAACCCAAATCACAAAAAAAAAAATTCAACTCTTTTTTTCACCTGATATTTCTCAATCTTCCTCTGAGCCTGCAAAAAGTGATACTAAATATTTGTTGTATCTATATGTCTTCATCTTGATCTTCTTTTCGTCGGAACCATGTTTGATCTGTGTCGCGACAATGGTGTTAATGGCTCGAGAACGGAGTCTCTGTACTTGTACGGCAGAACCTGACTACGTCCCCGCTTTGATCGGACCACCGGCGAGATGTCCTCGAAATCCCCGTAAGCCGGAAAATGGTTCGGCTCCGGCCGCTTCGCGTTAATTTTTTTCACGGCCGTTTCTGTTCCGGTGGATTTGTGATTGTGAACCTCCGATTCATCATCTCTGAACTCGCCGAAAATCAACTCTGCGGCTTCGATTAACAAGCCTAGAAATCCATCGCCATTGATTTCTTCATTTTTAGCTTGTTCTTGTTCGATGTTGCTTTGTTCTTCGCCGTTAGTTTTTTCAGAATCTCCATCGTCGTCACTCTCCAAGGTTTGAACTTGCGATGAAACCCCAATGGCTTTCTCTGCAACTATTGCCGGTTCTTCTTCTTCTTCCTCATTTGCATCTATAGCTGATGAATCGCTTCCGTACTTCTTCTCCGCCGTCATTTCAGCACATTCACCTTCTAAGATCTTATCAATCCTCAAAACACCACTACTTACGGCCGGAAAATCACTTACCCAACCCTCTGCGACGGCGCTACAGCCACTGACCAGCCTTTCATCTCCGGCGGCGGACTTCGATTCCCGTATCTCTGATGGTGGATCTAAGCTATTTTTCAAGTCCATATCAAACCCTTTATTCACACAAAGCAAAGCCCTGTTTTCGTTTGTCATAGAATCATCTGATTCTTGGAGTTGAGCAGTCGAAGTTGGTTGCTTTGAGGAGGTTGAATCAGGAGGGAAAGACGAAATTATGAGTAGAATCTTTTCAAGGCACATTTGAGCTTTGGAACGACTATGGCGGATTTCACTTTTAGAGAAGGGATTGTAGGCCTGATTCGGCTGGTTGCGGAATTGATACGAAGCCATTCTGTTCATCAATCAAAACATAAAAAACTTTCCCACATGCCTTAACCCACCATCTCTGTAACCAACGATCTCTAATGATCGGCGTGGGAGAGAAAGAGAGAGAAGAAAAAAAAACGCATTCCTAAATAGTTGTTATGGGTTCGAACCCGTGTCGATACTTCTTATGAATTGGATACTGTTAAAAAGTCTGAGGGGATGTTTGGCAAAACTTTTGGGGTATAGGATTGGTTTGAATTTTTAATCCAAACCAAATCAACGAAAACCCAATAACTAGGATACTAATGAAATGGTGCAATCATATCCCTCAATTGGAAAATAATTTCTTATATTATGGGATCCACGGACAAATCATTATTTTTTTGTGTCAAATCTCTCTATTTTTAGATGAATTTACAATTTTACCCTTTAATTCTATCCAAGTCAAAGTCAATGTTGGCTATGAAATTTTATTCATGTTGTCCACTTTTATATTTCATAAAAAATGTAACAGCTGTATCACGAAGAAGAAATACCGAAAATAATTCAATTTTCATTTTTCCAAAACTACACAAGTGCGAGCACATTAATTTTCTCGTAACATTGTTCCACATTGTTTTAAAAAAAAAATTAAGAACAATAAAATAAACGATTCGATGTTACATAAACATATTTTACATTATATAAGTACACGTATCAACATGGTCAAATCTCATGTTGCCTTGAAATATACGTACAAAACGAAGACAATCATACACGGAACAAATTACATTGAAGCTACATGTAGACAGGCTATTATGTTTCAAAATACAAATAGACCATGGAGTGAGCAGTTATACTGAGTCACATGATGCGAAGATATGCATAATGCTGGGAGTTACCAAATGGGTATCTAAAATTTACCACAAAACACTAAACTTCACCCAAAACTTTCAAGTAATTATAGAAAACGGCATGAAAAAATTGGGATTTTGTTTTACTCACTTGTTTCCCTTAATCTTGAACCAAGTATCAGCACAATGCGTATGAGCTGCTGCTAAGTCATCCTTACAAGAACAACACAATTCAATGGCAATCCCAGACTCAGGACCAGTACTCTCCAAACTCAGATGACAGATTCGACAATCTCTCTCTGATTTCCCCAAATGCACTTTGATTTCACCCACCTCATTTTCGACATCCACCGAATAATCGGCCACCGATGAAACCTTCCTAGATTCGCCAATCTCAAAATCAAGAGGCACAAGCAAAACTATAGTCATCGTAAGAGCCATCAGCGGTGGAATAGAATTGAGAATAAATATCCATTTTATTGAGATCAAAATTGATCTGTTTAGCATTTTCTTTCTTTGTCATTACATACAAACAAATAAACTTCACTGAAACACGAATACGAGAAGAAACTAATTCAGATATATCGATGAAATAGAGGATTTTACAGACCATAGAAATTTTTTGATAAAAAATTACAGACTAATGCAGAAAATAAGAACAAAATAGCCCCATATTCAAGAAGCATAGCTGGTACTGTTAACAATGACCCAACCCAACAACAAAAAAACCCCATACTCATCTTTCCTCTCATCTAATGGTGCTTAGACTATCTTCGCAGAACAAAAACAGCCACAATCATTGATTTGTGAACAAACCCATCAACGAGCAAGAGGGTTTCTAAGAATCTTGAATGCAAAAACAGCACAAACAATCGAGAAAACCATCGGAAACTCAGTGCACATGCATCTTGCGTCAGACCTCCGGCCACCTATGACTTTCCCGGTCGGAAAAAATGGCAGAATCACTGGTGGTGCGAAGAAGTCACCACCATTGACAGTGTAATCAAGAATGGCGCAAATACCGTGGACCTCCATGGCTGAGTTTAGGTAGATATTTGGGTGAACGATGATAGAATCGTCAATGGTGAGGGCAAATAGATTGCCATGGCTGAGTTTAGGGGAGAGAGGGGGGCGAGAGATAGAGAGAGAGAGAGGAAACATACCTTTGCCCTTGCCAATGGAGGAGTTTGAGCCGTTCTGGGGGTGATTTCAGGTGTGTAATGGTAAAATCATCCCACAATCCGGTCGCCATTTGCATAATCCCAAAGTTTTTGTGGGATTTGTGTATCCCTTGCGAAGGGATAAAAGAGCTCAAATACTACGGCCGAGTTTTTCAATTACAACGATTGTCCAGCCTTAAATTTTAAATTTTCTTGCCAAATCAAGGATAAATCATAAATGGATTCCACCTTATTTTTATCCAATCCAAATGGTGTAATCCGAGTTTATCCACCATACCAAACACCCTTGAATGTTTAGTTTGTCTTTGACGGTATTATAGTGGTGGATAGAATCATCTCAGGTCAATAATTATAATTTAAATCGAACGTTATATAATGAATAAAAATCTCAAAGTAATGTATTGAGAGTGTTACGGTTGATCGTCCTTGATTACCTTTTTGTGCAACAAAAAAAAAATACTATCAAAAATAATTTGGGGGTGGAGTAGTTGAATTTTTCATAACAAAATTTGATAATATACTAAGTCGCAGTTATTTGTTGAACATGTGTAATCTTTTTATTCGTGATGTAAACCATATAATAATATAATGTATTAATTCCCCAAAAAAAATTTCTCGTTGAACTTGAAAGTCTTGAATGATCTTTTAGGTGACGTGGGTTCCATTTTGCAGGTCATACTCTACGTGGAGAATTTTGGTTGGGTGCAATAAAATGGTTTGACACGATGCTGTGGTATCAAAGCCTTGGCTTTGTGAGAGTGCCAAATTTTGTTTAATCACATCAAAGTGGAATGTTATATTAATAAATTATATTACTAAAATTTTATAAGATTTATTGAGCCAACCACCTATCTTAGTTGAGAATTACACTCAGATCCTCTAAAATTTATTCCTTAATTACTCAAACTTCTTAACATTTGAAATATTACACATAGATTCTCAGAAGTTTGTATGCGCGTAATACTTAAACTCTTATGATTAAAATTTGTTAGTATATCCGTTAGTAATTATACTCAGACCCCTAAAATTTATAAACGTGTAATATTTAGACCCTTTAAATTTAAAATATTATATTTAGACCAAGAATATTTCAATTAAAGATAGAATATCAAATATTTTAAATTTTACAATCAAAATTAATATTCTGTTGTATCATTTATTAAAATAAAAATAAAAATAAAAATTTAATTTTTTTTAAAAAAATCATAATTATTATACAATTATACTATCTATTAGAATACAACTAAAAAATTCAAACAAATGGTCAAATTGTATTAAACACAATATTTTTTAGTTTTAATTAGGATAATTTGATAGTTTAATTTGATCGTTTAAACAACCAAATTAAATTCCTATAGATAGTAAAGGGTGAGCAATCCAATTTTTTGAAAAGTAAAGGGTACAATAGTCTTTTTACAAGAATTCTTGTTGGCCACAAATTTAACCCACCCCTAGGGGCATTTTTGGTGTGTGGGTTTGTATGGAATTTAAAGGGTTGGTTTTGTGACAATAGTTTAATCTACATTCTAAACTCGTGTTTAATTTAAGATGTGAGGCTCAGGATTTATAAGGTAAATGAATCTCAGTCAGCAATAATTAGTGAAATAAAATTCATGTATGTAGGTTTGATGAAATTCATGGGTGGTGACTATCAAAAGTCAGAGACAATGTTTGTAGATAAAAATATTATTTTACCAAAATGTTCATTCTTCTATTCACTTAATAATGAATATTTTAGTCGATTACAAATATGATTTGATATGAATATATGAATAGAATTTTTGTTTGAATCTCCCCTCCAAAAATAAAAAATATAGAGAAACCCATTGGGCATTGGATAGACCAAAATGAGATATCCCAGCATTTTTTTAGCTTTCCTAAACAGGACCCACCTTAATTATGTCCAATCCAACATGTTTTTATCCCTTTATCCCATTCTCCACATCATAGTTATCAGAATTAGATTACACATTAAATCGACAGATGGACAAGATCAATTAAGGCTATCAATTTTTGATACGACACGCTAATATGATACGAATCGAACACGAAATTAATGAGTCAGACATAAAATTAAATGGATTAATAGTTAAAAATGGGTCAACACGCTTAAACACAAAAAAAATCATGTCAGCTTCATGTGAAATTCAGGTTAACCCTTCTATTTTAAACGGGTTGACATTATTCGGACATAAACCCGACCTAAGCTATTATAAACCTGTTTATGGCAGTATAGTTCGACTATTATGTATGACTGATGTGGTCTTAGCATTATTATTTATTATTTCTTACTTTTACTATGATAATTTACAGTATAGTTCTTAATATTATTATGGAAGTATACTAGTATAGTTCTTGTTTTAATTTTTAAGTTGAAACTTGAATGCATTTTAGTTAATTTCATTGATGAGATGTGATATGTTATTGGTGAAAAAATTATTTGAAATTTTGAATGAATAATTGAATGATATATTTAACGGTAATGAATAGGTATGGAAACAAGTTATGTCTATTCCATAGGTTAAACATGTCATGTTATATGTGGTAACCCGAAAACGACATGTTTATTAAATGTGACAAATAGTTTGAGTTCGGGTAATTCGTTTAATGGATAGGTCTAATGTTTACACATCTCGACACAATTATTGAACAAGTTAAGTTCGTGTTTTGAGATTTTTGACACAAACACGAAATCAACCTAACACAAAATGATCCAACCTGATACGTTTGACACCCTTAAAATCAATGAATAATTGATTCAATGGTTGGATCAACTAGTTTGACTGCTCGTATAATTAAAAAATAAAAATTATATATAAGCTAATAATTTAGCTAAAAAGATATAAAAAATGTCCACAATGCATACAATTTATAAAGTAAAAGAAGATAAAAATATTACCTATGTCAAATATCGTAGTTTAATTAGGGCTGTGTGTCTGTGTGTTGATTACATAAATTTAGACCAACCCCCCGTGTGTGTATAGTGTGCTTATTGTGGGTGCATGTGTAGGTGTATGATTAACCATTAAAAGTATTATTTATTATATTTAAGGATATGTTAATTACATATTATTTGCGATAAAATATGTTAAATTCTTTACTTTTCTACCTTAATACTTGTTCTAGCTAATTTTCTCATTTCATAGGTAACTCGGATGATTTATAATGATAATGAATTGATCCAAATTAAGCAAACAATGGAAGAAAGATTCGGGTTGGAACAGGGGATGATTTGATAAAAAAAAAAAGAAAGTTCTGAGGCATTCCAAAGCATAAATGCATGTTGAGGAGAATTCAAGAAGGAAATATTTTGACATTATTTCGATATTTTGGTCATAACATTTTATTTTGATGTTCAATTGACTTGATTCTTACGACATTGAAAAAGTAGACGTCAATAGGGGTGTGCAACTATCCAAAAATTCAACACTGACTTCGACTCCGCCTCCGTTGGAGTCAAAGTTTGTCGAAGTCGGAGTCGGAGTCTAAAATGTGTTACAAAAAAACTCCGACTTGGCCTTTTATTAATAAAATTACATAAACTGTAAATTATATATATATACACACACACATAAAAGCCACATATATGTATATTAGTTAATGTCTGTGTCTGAAAATACTGTGTAATTTTTAAAACAAATATCGCCAAAAAAAAAAAAAAAAATTCATTGTAGTAAGTGTATACATCTAATAGAGCGTTAAATATTAGCATAGTTGAAATCCATCTAAACTCACCAACTTAATTTAAAAATTACAATAAAATACCCACTAACTATAGAACCACAAAACTAACAAAAAATATATTGTGTATTGTCCCACACACAATTGAAAAGGACAAATATTTAATCAAAGATTAGGTCATATTTAAAGATTAGATACAACAAAACAACCATTTTTATCCATTTACTTTCAATTGCATTTCATCATAGTCCAATAGAGTTGAAGTTCTTTTTTTTTTCAATAAATACTTTTCATTGCTATAAAAGAATAGATTCTTTAAATTGTTTACTGACAGCCAATCAAAATTAAGGAGCTATACATATTCATTGGAAATCCTCAATATTGATTTATGTGTTTGTGTAGCTTCTCAATTTTGATTGGTTGCCTGTAAGACTTGTTTGTAAAGAATTTAATCCCTTGCTATAATTCCTTCAAATCAAGATTCAACCTCTTTAATGCACATAATTAGAAAAGTGATCAAATCATGAATGCCCAATATCAAGATGTTGCATAAATTATAATCCCTTATCTTAAACAAAGAAAAAGACAGATTTTATTGAAAAAAATAAAACTCAAATATCCCAACAAATTAATAAAGACAACAAAAACTCAAAGGCCAGTGATTACAATGCACGAAGGCTCACTTGTCATGCTTGTCAATGGTATGGTGACTTTGTCCACCTGAGCGCATTTGTTCTTATAATTGTTGTATGTACAAATTAAGTTGTCACTTGATTGCATGGAATCATTCTTAGTCTTTCGGACTCTTTTGGCACCATTGATTGCATGAAAGATGATACTTTTCTCTATATTACATTAGAAAGTGCACAGAAAATGAATTAAGACAGGCACAATTATCAAATCATGGCACATAAAATGTGTAAAAAATGGCGACAATTCTAAACAACTAAATGCAGGTTGTGACTTGCGGTGGTGGCTTACAGTGGTTGGTGGCAGTGGTTTGGTCATGGTGTAAAAGAGAAAAGGGGGAAGGAGAGGAGCAGATTGATAGGGAGAGAGATAGAAGAGGGAGGGATAGAGAGGACATGTAGGGCAAAAAAGCGGGAGAGATGTGAGAGTTAAAGAGTCAAAGGGTCTGGCACAGGAAAGTTTTCTGGCAGAGAAATCATAGCGAATATTTTTTCCCAAGACATATGCAGCAGTTGCACAGAAAATTAAGAGATTTAAGCGTGGGTCCAACTTCTGTGATTCACCAAGGAACAAGTCATCAAAATAGCAGACTTGTGGGACGAATTAAACATAGATTTGCGTGATTAAAGGGTCTCAAAAAAGGAAACGATGTTAGGCAGAAAAACAAAATTCGTTGATGAATCTGATCCGTAACATCAATATTTTTTAGTTGATTTTAGCAGCAAAAAAATTCAAAATAATATAAACTCTTAGATGTAAGTTATCTTTTGTTCAAAATTGATCTGCACCGTAAATAGCTCAAATTCAAATTCAATTTTATTTTATTATATAGATATATACATTATTTTATCAAAATATAAAAGCCATACTCCAACCAATCTATACATGGATTTATGGAAACTGTAGCTAACGGGCTATCCAAAAAATAGTATTACACAAAATAAGGCAAACAAACAAAATACATACTACTAAACCTTACGTACTATTTTTCCTACTCTCACCTTTCTGTACCATCGTTATCCTTAAAACAATCATGTACGTAAAGTATAGAAATTTAGAAAGAAATTTTGAAGAGAGAGGACAAAAAGAAGCTCTCAGATATCTGGCAAATTCATTTATTAGTAATTTTTCTACTGTTTTCTTGGTGTGAGGGAGAGGAGAAGTACACTTATTACAGCTGAGGAGGAGATCGAGAAGCTAGCCATTGTTCGTCTGGATCTGGAGAAGACAGAAGAGTACTCAAGTGCGTCTGGCTGGGTCTGATCTCGTTTAGGTTTAGGGCAAAATCGTCCCCAAAAAGGGTCTTTCAATTTTTTTTTTTATTTCTTAATCTTCGAACCGGCTGATTTTAAAAATCCATTCAATTCACTGACTTTGACCAAAACTGATCGGTTTTACAGTTTACAAGCGGTTTAATTGCACACGTTGTGGTTTAATTGCACACGTTGTCTGGACTTGGTTCACTGGTTCAATCAATCCATCCAATTTTAATAACATTGATCTAAATACACCATGGGGGTTCCCTCTTCACTATCCAACTTCCTCCTTGCAAGTATTGTTTTTTTTTTTTTTATCACATCCTTGCAAATATTGTTGAAAAGAAAATGTTTGATCTTCTTAAATTAAAGCTTTTATTGTTATAAGATGATGTTAATTTTGTAAATCCAATTTAATTGCGTAATTTTGGTAGTCTAAGTTTTGTGTTTATTTTATAATATGTAATACTTTTTGTCCTTAGTTATTAGTAGTTTTATATTGTCTGTGATATGAAAAGCCACGCTTTGGACATCCAGATGTAAAGGACCAGCCATTTGATTGACTCGGTGTGCTCCGTTTGCTATATAGGATAGAAAGCAAAAGAGATATATTTTTTATCTTTTAAAAATGAAAAATAAAGAGAATATATTTTTTTATTTTATGTTTGGTTGGATGGATGAAAAATAAAAATGATTATTTTTTTTTTTTTTGTGTTGACTAAAATTATGGGTGATAATTGAGTCGTGCTGTGTCAGATTCGTGTTGAGTCAATACGGGTTTGTGTCAAATATTAGTCAAACCTAACTTAACTCATTTAACTAATTGTGTCGTATCGAGTTGCAAGTTGACCTGTTTATTTTCGTATCGAATTCGAGTTGTATTATCATGTTGAGTCAAATTTTTTTACCCTTACTTAATATGGAAAAAAAAATTTAATTTTTAAATTTTTTTTTAAAAAATAAAAAAAAATATATATATATACATATTTTATCATTATATTTTTATATGAAATAAATAAATAAATAAATAAATAAATATATATATATATATAGACAAATAGGATAAATCTCAACACAAATAATTAATTTTTCACTCACTTTCCTTCCGATTTTGGAGGGATTGATTTTAGTGAGTTGAAAGGAAAGTTAATTCATTCACTTTTCCATTCTTCCTACTTTCCTTCTTTACCAAACATGATATTTTATTTATCTTTTTAATTTTTTATTCTTCCAATTTTTCTTTTTTCCACTTTTTCATTGTATCAAACGGAAAGAGAGTTGAAGAGCAGCTGCCAAAAGCATAGAAAATAGAGTGCTTTGATTGGTGAAAAGCTAGCAAATGGCGATGTCGATTTTGGTTGAAAGTAGAGTATAAAAGGCTTGGGCAGCTGTTTGAAATACAGGAGACTAGTAGCTGCAAAAACAGAGAGGAAAAGAGAGGTTCAGCAGGGAGAAAAGAGTTTTTTCCGCAGAAAAAACAGAGATAGTTTAGGCAGAAAAAACAGAACAGAAAACATCAGTCCTGTTTGGTTTGCGTCTTAAAAATTAGTATACAAAAATTATTTTTCAAAAGTGTTTTAAAAAAATATGTTTTGGTATTTTTTGTATCGCATAATTTGTTTGGTTATATGATTCTAAAAACAGTTATACGAAATAGAAAATAGTAAAACTTGTTTAAACAGTAACCTAAAGAATAATGAAAATAGAAATGTATCGATAGTAGTGGTGGTGGTGGTGATGGTGATGGTACCAGTATATTCTAAATTCTCAAAAGGTAGTTTCCAAAAAAACATAAAACAACTCTAATTTATTTTTTGTTTCTTATTTTTGACCAGCTAAAAAATATATATATATTTTTGATTAGCTTAAAAAATGAAAACATTCTCCAAATATATTTTGGTTTCCTGTTTTTGACAAAAATTGAAAACAAAAACAGAAAAAAATATATATATATATAGAAACAACCTGTTACTAAATGCTGCCTAACAATTTATCTATTTTTTGTTCTTAATTTTCAAAAAACAAAAATAAAAATAACTGATCAAACAGATTTTCTCTCAGAAACTATTTCTGAAAACAAAAAAATAATTTTTGAAATACGAACCAAATAGGGTCATAGTTTTATTGAGAAGAAAAATTATAAGAGTTGTTGTGTGTTCCACAGAAGCCGAAGTTTCATCTATTGAGTATTGAGTCATTTGTTGCTGAAAAATTATGTGAAAAGTTGTCCCTTCGTATTGCTGGATATTGTACTGAATTTTTATGAAATGGAGTTGTTGTTTTTGATTGAATTGGTGTCGATACCAGTGACAGATTTTTGGCCCACTGTTTTGCTCTTTCCTTGTGTCATTCTTTTGTGTTATTTGTAAAGTAATTGCTCCTAATACCCAACAGATGTGGGTTCATCAGCTAAAAGAGTAGAATGAAAAAATAGTAAGAGAAGACAAAATGAAAAATGAAAAATTCTCGGAATTTCAACCAGAAATTCTACCATCACTTAAACATACTTGAGAATAATTCCTATTATTATCTTTTTAGTAAGTGGTTAAGTCCAAACTGTCATTCCTATGGTTTTGAAAGCAGTCTTCAATGTTTAAATCAGTTTTCAACCGAAAAACCTCTTGATCCATGTTGAATGAAGATTTTCATAATAAATACTGATGATATTCAGAATGATTTCCGAGCAGGAGCTCGGGAACGGAGGTCAAACATGAAGATCAGGTATGCTGAGCTCAGAAAGTCAAAGCTATGCAAAGCTCAGAGTTAGAGCTCTCCTCAAGCGAGATAATAAGCTGAAGCAATGAGGAAACAATTTGATACTACAAAGAACTCTACAGGCGGTTTGAAGTAACACTCAAGTCACAAAATCTTCAATCAACCAAGTTACTCTCCTAAGATCAAGGAGAATTCCTCGGATAGATGGCGAGGATCACAGATCAGATCCCATAAATTAAGGGTCACCCCTATAAATATCACATAACGCCCCCATCAGAAAGGGGGACCGAATAACCAAAAACCTATTTTGTAAACCTTTGGTATGATCAATAAAGAAAAAGGAGTCATAGCCTCCATTAAAGAGTGGATTAGCTGAGCTCCCTAGTCGGTGAACCACTATATTTCCTCTATGTTAATCTTTCAATTTTCGGAGAACCTTAAGCACCATCCCCTAGAGCCAAGTGGCTTAGACATTAATAATCAAAATATTGCTTATCTCATTGACTCATTACCACAAAACTGTTTCGCCATTGATTTGCACCATCAGTTTGGTGCCGTCTGTGAGAAACGCTTGTTTCTGTTATAAATAAACTGATCGTTCAGTGACTGATGGTATCAACGCGAAACATGAGTCGAAGTTAGACAAATCCACCACGGATGGAAGATCAACAAGAAGCTACTAATAGCAGATAACCTGAGAACGTCCAAGAGACCAATCCACCCGTGGGGGGTCTCCCCATGAATAACGAGATGGAGGCCCTTCGTCTCGTCAAACAACGCTTGTTGAAACAAAACGAAGAATTCTTAAAGTTCTTACAACGCCCACAAAAGGCATGATAGGCTCAAAAAGGCCAGAACAACCCACCACCTAGGGAGCAACCACACCTCGACCCCCTCAGAGAAGTCAATGAAGAAGGGAAAAATAGCCAAACTATGGGGTCAGAATCTCGCATACCCCCCAAAAATGGACACAACGAGAAAGTACAAAGTCAGAATGACGGGGACGAGAGGAACAATTTTTTCCCCAATCAACAGGAAATGAGAGAACGGTACTGGGAGCAGCGTTTCCAGGGTATCCAACAAGAACTCAGCTATATAAAGGAAGTTGTGAGAGGCAAGGCTACAGTTACGATGGATGCCTTGGTACAACAGACTGAATCTCCGTTCACCACAAGCGTGCTGTATTTTTCCCTCCCTTTGAAATTTAGAGTAGCGCAGATAGAGGCTTTTGATGGAACAAAGGATCTCGTATATCACCTCAACACTTACAAGAACCAGATGGAGTTGCACGGATACCAGGATCCAGTGCGCTGCAGAGCCTTTGCCATCACGCTGAAAGGCTCAGCCCTGGCGTGGTTCAATAGGCTCCCCCTACCTCAATTTCCTCTTTTAAGGAGCTATCTATATCCTTTATATCTCACTTCATAGGAGCTCAAACGTACAGAAAGCCGAGTTACCACTTGCTAAATGTGAAACAGGGACCCCAAGAGAACCTCAGATCCTATGTTCAGAGGTTCAACTTTGAATCACTAAAAGTGAATGTCCCAGACGAGAAATTTGTCATTACTGCATTCATAGTTGGTTTAGGCGTACAATCTAAAGACCTGATGTTTTCTATTTCGAAAAATACACATGCCAATATGGCCGAAGTACTGACCAAGGCAGAAAAGTACATAAACGGTGAAGAAGCTCTCCTCTCAAAAATGGGGAGCTCATCCATGCAAAAAGACAAAGGGAAGAAAGAGAAATAGGACAAGATAGGTCCCCAAGGAGAGACAAAGATCGATCCCCCAATAAAAAGGGAGATGTCAGAGATCGCTTGGGACCACCTTATCCAGAGTTGCAGCCGAGGTAAGCATCTCGGCAGGTCCCTCCACTCACCGCAACAATATCGCAAATCTTGTATGAAGTACAAAACGAAAAATTCTTGAGGTGGTCACCCCGGATAAAAACAGACCCGATGAAAATTTTACTCCACTCTTGGAATGCAGAACATCTTAAGAAATTTTTTCAATAAGTTTGTCCTGCAATATGATTATTAATAAAGCAACAAGTCTGTGGTTCATTCACTCTTACGAAGAGCCCTAGAGCTCACGACGAACTCATTAGTCCGTAATAAGTGCCTTAGAGCTCATGATGAACTCATTAGTTTAAAAAGAGCCATGAAACTCATGACGAACTCGTTGGTTCATAAAAAGAGCCCTGGAGCTCACGACGAATTAGTCCATAATAAGAGCCTTGGAGCTCACGACGAACTCCTTAGTTCGTAATAAGAGCCAGGAGCTCACGACGAACTTATTAGTTCGTAATAAAAGCCCTAGAGCTCACGACGAACTCATTAGTCTGTAATAAGTGTCTTAGAGGTCACGATGAACTCATTAGTTCGTAAAAAGAGCCCTAGAGCTCACGATGAACTCGTTAGTTCGTAATAAAAGCCCTGGAGCTCACGACGAACTCATTAGTTTGTAATAAGAGCCCTGAAGTTCACGACGAACTCATTAGTCTGTAATAAGAGCCTTAGAGCTCACGATGAACTCGTTAGTTCATAAAAAGAACCCTGTAGCTCACAACGAACTCGTTAGTTCATAAAAAAAACCCTGGAACTCACGACAAACTCATAAGTTCCTAAAAGAACCCTGGAGCTCACGACGAACTCATTAGTTCATAATAAGAGCCCTAGAGCTCACGACGAACTCATTAGTCCGTAATAAAGCCTTAGAGCTCACGATGAACTCATTAGTTCATAAAAAGCCTAGAGCTCACGATGAACTCCTAAATTCATGAAAACGAGCTTAATAGCTCACGATGAACTCCTAAATTCATGAGAACGAGCTCAGTAGCTCACAATAAACTCCTAAGTTCATATGAATGAGCTCAGAAGCTCATGATGAACCCTTAAGTTCATAACAATGAGCTCAGTTGCTCTCGATGAACTCCTAAGGTCATCAGAACGAGCTCGGCCACCTACGGTGGGGAGTTTAAAAGAAAAACTCTTTCAAAAGAATTGCAGAACCATGAGGTCTACAAGTCGAACATCCTGAAAAACCCAGACAATTCCCAAGTCCAGAATTGAACTCGACAACCTTATTCCCACTAAAGATAAAGCTGTGTCAGACACCCCCAAGCCTTCAAGTATAAGATCGCTTTAAGCTCTATGCCTCTCAGTTCACCATAACCTAAGCTCGGCTGCATAAACCTATAGAATCGCCATAGCCAGCATGAAACGCAGGGAGCAGTTGGTGATGAGATTTACCACTTACTCTCATCCAATAAGCTCAAGTATGAAACTCCCAAAGCATTCTTGCTTCAGGAAGAGCTCAGCACTCCTTAAAACAAAGGGGACAAGGGAAGACTAAAGTAAAAATGCACAGGTAGAGCACATCTGAAGTCGCTAATTGGGAAGCCATTACTGTTACATCCTAAGTTCAGCCTTTGCCCAAGCTAGTTCGGCCAAGAGCTGGGGGGCAACTGATGATACTCAGAATGATTCCTGAGCAGGAGCTCGAGAACGGAGGTCAAACATGGAGGTCAGGTATGCTGAGCTCAGAAAGTCAGAGCTAGAGCTCCCCTCAAGCGAGATAATAAGTTGAAGCAATGAGGAAGCAATTGGATACTACAAAGAACTCTACAGGTGGTTTGAAGTAACACTCAAGGCACAAAATCCTCAACCAACCAAGATACTCTCCTAAGATCAAGGAGAATTCCTCGGATAGATGTCGAGGATCACGGATCAGATCTCATAGATTAAGGGTCACCCCTATAAATACCATGTAACGCCCCCATCACAAAGGGGGACCGAATGACCAAAAACCTATTCTGTAAACCTTTGGTATAATCAATAAAGAAAAATGAGTCATAGCCTCCATTGAAGAGTGGATTAATCGAGCTCCCTAGTTAGTGAACCACTATATTTCCTCTGTGTTAATCCTTCAATTCTCAGAGAACATTAAGCACCATCCCCTGAAGCCAAGTGGCTCAGACGTTAATAATCAGAATATTGCTTATCCCATTGACTTCTTACCACAAAATTGTTTCGCCATTGATTTGCACCATCAAATACCATCTCTCTCTCTCTCTCACTCACTCACTCAGCTCGATAGATGGAGACGAAAAGTTAGACACTCAAAACTCTAACTCAAGGTTTCTTCTATTCTGTTTTTTTTTTTTTCATTTTTCTTTTTGTTTTAAATTGATAAGCAACCTAAAGCTTTGTTTATTCATTAACAAAAAAATCAGGAGTACAAAATTAACACCGTACAAATAATTTCAAGTCCTTCTTGGGACAAACAAAATAATTTTGAATTAAACGTGTTAAACAAAACGTGTCATGTAACTTGTTTATTAAACGAGTCGTGAACGGTAGATATTTTTTACTCGTTTATTAAACGTGTCATATATGGGTTATTGGTTTTTCACCTATCACCCATTTAACCCGACATATAAATGTTTAACTGGTTGACACCCGTGCACACCACAAGTAGGGCCACATGGTCCGGTAAAATCGTACAAAATTGAGAGAGAATAAAAGAGAAAGCTGAGACTATGAGAGAGAGAGAGAGAGAGAGAGAGAGAGAGAGAGAGAGAGAGAGCTGTGGATTGAAAGCTGAGATCATGAAACTGCCTTTTTTTTTTTGTGATCTGATGAAAATTGCAAACTTACAGAAGGTGGAAAATTAATGTTGTGGAAACCGTCACCAAACTCAGAGATCATCACTTCCCAACTGTCTGAATAAATTGCTTTAATTACTGTTCTCATATTCACCTACCAAGAACCAGAAGTACCTGCATGGCTTTGCTCATAAATCTTTGGAACTACTTCTGGTAAAGAATGCATCTTCCATTGAGCTTGTAGTTCTCCTGACTTCAATAATGGTTGTACTCTCTCTCTCTCTCTCTCATCTATTTTTGGACAGTTAATCAAATTAAACTATTCGAATTCGGCTTGTTCAAAGTCGTTTGAAAAACGAGCCCAATAGATTCGACTCGAAATAGAGAGACTCAACTCGTTTATGTGTAAATACTCGAGTTTGATTCTGGTTCAACTGTTTTGGATTTGTTCAGGCTCAACTCGTTTTTTAAACGAACCAAAATTGAACAATTTTTTAAATTCGATTAAAAAAATAAAGATTTTAGATTTGGCTTGAGCTCCTTCGACTATCAGCCCTCCTCTCTATCTCTCTCTCACACACGGTGTTGCTAAACCACTAATCTATGTACATGCAAACTGAATATTCCCTTTGACCCTGTTCCCCAAGGCAGCTGCTTCTCTTCTTCTTCTTTGTTATTTTTTGCTAACCGGCGAAGAGAATTTTTATTTAGAGGGTCGGCCTTGGCGTAGGGATGCATTTTTATTTAGATGCTGCAACTTGAATATTAAAATATTAATTTTAGTAAGAGGTGGATTGAATTAATTTTATTTGATAATAATATAAAACTAAATTGGATGAGGTTATAACGACCTGATATTAATTTTAATTAATCCCAACCTAATTGCCATTTAATATCAAATATTAGGTAGTAATGAATACTATGTAATAGATGGAATTGTTTTTAACAAGCTAAGTATTAAAAATGTAATAACACTATTTTATGAATTGAATGAGAACTAATTATTCAATCTCTTCCTTTATTTGTACTTGAACTAAATATGCTCTATGGGTCGAATTGCAGAAACCATTGTTCTGTATACATATAAATATAGGGTCAATTGTTTTTAATCTCTTGTGGTTTTGGTTAGAAATATCTTACCTTGATGTTTAAAATTATATATTTTCTCTCGTTATAGTTATGTACCAAAATGAAGTAATTAACGCCGTTAATGGAATTAAAAAATTACTATAATACTCACGTTTTAAAATTAAAATTTTCATCTGATTTACTCTTGACCATAAAATTAATGGAACATGACAACAAATCAACAAATTTCAATCAAACATGTCGAGTCTCTTTTTCCCTCAATTGAAGTTTTTGTTCCGAGATCAAAAATCACTTATGTTTTTCTTACATGTTTTTTTTATCTATGATCGATATCCTATATATTTGGGTATTATTATACTATATATTATAAAAGGTATTTGATATACTTTGACAATATTCTTTTGGAGAAAAATAATAGAAATAAAGTCTACAACAAGTTTTGGATGTGTAGAGTATACTCTCTATTAACTTAGTTGATAAAAATAACCATTCACTTTAATGCATAATTATAAAAGGGTAATATGCACAATTTTAGATGTCAAATAGATATGATGCTTCTAAGGGATACATCTTCAGAGATTTTTATGATTGTTCATCAACACAAAGACCATTGCATAATGTAACAGTTACAATTTTATAAGCTAGAAAAACACAGCCCAAAAAGAGTAATAAAAAGGGGAAATATAGACATCTCCATTATTTAAGTAAGTAATAACCTTTGAAGAGGAAAACTAAAGTCTTCAAGGCTTATGGTGCTGAGTGTAAATGTAGTCCAAGTGAGCCTCTGCAAGAACCCTTCTCTTCAAGCACTCTTCATCTCCACTTTCACAATCTTCTATCCCCATGAGAGTCTAATAGCATCATTAAACCAGAAGAAGAGTTAGAACAAAAGAAACTCAAAATTTACAAGAAGCTATAGTAGAAATAGAAGATTACATTTAAATAGTTATTGCCTTCTATATGTACAAGCGAATCTCCGGTGGTTTTATTATTGAGCTTTGCCTCCTCTTTTCCTGCAGAACATTCAACACTACAGTTAGTTCAGAAAAGTAAAACATAAGACGAAGAAGACGAAGAAGAAGAGAGGTTTGGTTACCATGATTTGTTTCAAGGATACGGGCAGATGCGTGTGAGGAGATAATAAGCAAAACAAAGAGAACAGCACAAGAATGGGAGTTTTGCTTCATCTCAGCTTCTGTGTGTGTGTGCGCGCGTGTGTTTTGTGTGTGTGTGTGTGAGAGAGAGAGAGAGAGAGAGAGAGAGAGAGAGAGAGAGAGAGAGAGAGAGAGAGTAGGGCGTTGGAAGTTGGAGGTACTGGAGGGGACAGATGCCTGGTATAAATAAAAACATGCAGAGAAGCGCAATGCTTTAAGTGATGCCCCAAACTACAATACATTATGAAATGGACCCAACCCACCATCATCTGATTGTACTCTTCATGCTCATGTGACAACAGTCACAACGCCAAGACTAATCAATCTGGTAAATCTGTGTGTGTATGAGAGAGAGAGAGAGAGAGAGAGAGAGAGAGAGGTGGGTTGCTTTAGTCATTGTCAAGGTAGTGGTCCAGGTAAAGTCCAAGAATTTCAAAAATCAATGTATAATAGTGGCTGACAGACTTAAGAAGTCAACCTTTTCGGACATGCAGACAACTGGTTTCCATCATCACATGTTTTCACTTTGAGCAATATATATTTTTTTTAAAATGTTAAATAGATTTAAAAAATTTGACTTAATAATTTAATCATTATCTTTAAATAAATAGTGAGTTTAAATAAATATTATGACATATAATTAAATTAATAATAAATATAACAATAACATCATTAAGTCTAATTTTTAAATCAAAATTTTAAATCTGTGTAATATTACTCTTTTTATTTAATAACTAACTTTGAGCAATGTTCTTGTACATAAAACATTGATTTAATTTGTTGAAACTTTTAACCTCTCATTATCTGTGTTAAAAGACTCTTCAAAAAAGATAATGTTACAAGAACTTTATTTAATGATATTATTTGTTGATCTTATTATTTTCTGTTATTAAATTGACTATTGACTTCACTATTAATTAGAATTCACTATTAATTCAAGACTATGATTCATCATCTCATCAGATAAGATCACTAAATTAGGTATAAAAAAACGTTTCCCTTTCAAAAATCAATTTCATTTTGTTCCTACATTTGAATTTAGTTTTACTTGAAACGATTGGGTGCTACAATAAATGATAAATTATATTCAAGTCCCCTAACATTTGATTTTATTATACGAACACCCCTCACTTTTTAAAATTACATTGAGACCCCAATAGTTAAACGGAGTTAACCATCTTAATAAAAAAAACTATTTTACCCCTTTATTTAACACAAACACAACCTAAACCCTAAACCCTAAACTCAATCCCTAACCCAAACCCTAAACTTCACCGTCATCTACACAGTACTCTCTCTCTCTCTCTCTCAAGGCGAGGATCTAGCTCGAAATCATCGGTCTCCTCTCTCTTCATCATTTCCACTGTTTGTGGGATTTCTTGTATAAGGTTGTGGCGAGCACGCCGAGGTAGCGGCTGATGGCGCTTTCATGGCGGAATAAGGTATCTCCGATGTCAAATTCAAGACCCATTTCAGTCTGGATTTCGGATTGGCACCTGGGTTTCGGTGTGGAAGTGATGTGTGAGGGATTATGGTGGAAAATGAAGGGTGCTTTGGGTTTTTGGGGCCTGGGTTTACGATTTTGCGAAGGAAGGAGTAAGAGGATAAGGGCTTAGGAGAGAGACAAAACATGGCAAGAAGTATTTGGGTGGGCTTTTCTTTGTTTTGTTGTATATATATAACAGCCCGAAATTGCAAAAGAATTAGGAAAAATTGCTAGCCTTCCTCTACCACTGCAGCACCCACTAGTAGCCACCCTATCCAGTGGCGACTTATTTTTCTGTGAGATGGCCGATTTTTCGGAGCTCTTTGTAGAGCTCACCACCATAGGCATACTCCAAAATCAAGTAAATTCTCCATGGGCATACTCCAAAATCAGGTAAATTCTCTCTGAATCGTGAAACCAAGCTCACCACCATGTTTTTCTGTGTATATTGCAAGGATCATTGTTTTTGGGGCTTCTTTTCAGTTTGGGAAGGCATTTGCTGGGAATTGATTCGAAGCCATAGTTGAGGATTGGAAGTATGTGTGTGTGTGTGTGTGTGTGCGTGAGAGAGAGAAAGAGAGGAGGATGAGGACGAGGACGAAGAAGAGGACGAGGATGAGGACCAGGAAGTGGTGGTGGTTTCTGTGGTGTGGAGGCAGCGATGGGTATACAGACGGCTAGGGTTGGGTTGAATTTTGTGAGAGGGTAGTGAAGGGAATGTAGGAAGAAGATGACTAGGGTTTAAGGATGTGGGGTTTATTAATTGTTTGGATTTTTTTTTCAATTTATTTATTTTGACTTATTCCAATAAAGGGGTGAGTTAGATAGGTTGGTTATGGGCGTTGGTAAGTCTCAAGGATATATGAGGGTTAAAAATTTCTTTTTAATGAAATTGTTAACATCTGTTAGACAAAAGGGGTATTACTGTCGCACGTGGTCAAATGTTAAGGGGTCTTCAGTGTAATTTTTGAAACGTGAGAAGGTGTCCGTATAATAAAATCAAATGTCAGGAGTGTGAGTGTAATTTATCCTAAAATAAAATATTTTTCTGTGTGATTTCTATTAGTAAAAGTTAAAAGTATTGTGGCAAATCAAATCACACCCAAACGTGATATTTATATATCAAAAGCAAAGCCTTTTGAAACTATAAAGTCACCAACGAAATTGCAGCCTACATGTAAGCCACCAATATGAGTGGGATCAAACCTTAATCCACATGAGTATATCAACAATGTTCTCTTACCAAACATTCTCTCTCATCCTACCTTTTGTTTATTTACATGGTTATATTAGAAAATTATCCTACTTAAGTTTCTTTAACATTAGTGATGACTATATAATTTAGATATGCACAACTAATCATAGATCACCCAAAACTTAAATTTATAGTCTCGTAATGGTATATCACATGACATTTCATGTCAGTCGGATCTAGATCTTCTCAATTTACTCAATGATAAATTATCAACTGTGTAAGAATGAGACTCACATATAAATAATGGATTACACGCGAGTATATGATGAGTGATCTACCATTAAATTGAAAAAGTAATTGAGAGGATCTCAATTCATTTAAAAATGAAAACATAAGTCTTTGATTCAAGGGGCGATGCAACGTTCACAATAATGTAGTGCCTCTTTATTTTGTACAGGGGAAGAAGGAGTGACTCCTTACCATGGAACTACTTTCTCACCTCCACTTTTATCATACTGATCATATTATATTGAAGCTGAGAGATTATGCTTCTCTGTGGGAAGATTTCAATCTTTCTATGCTTGCTGAAAAAAAAACAAAAATGTAACAAAATAACCCTGTAGTTGGGTTGGAATATGTAAGGAGATAAATGTTTTTTATACTAGCAATGTTATTTGTATTTAATTTACTGCTCTTATGAATCACAAATATTGAATTGACGGTGGGTATTACCTTAAATTGAGAGCCGCTACCATCGGAATAGTTATGATGATGCATTAGGACAACAAATTAAGTTCAAATGACATTTATGTTTTATATTACAAAAAATCCATGAAGAATTGCACTGGAATATTGAGTGTGTTGTCTGCTAGTCTTGGACAAATCTGAATAGGAAAATATTGCTTAACCCATTTGGGAATATATAGATTTGAGACAGTGGCATTGGAACATGATACCAAATCTTATAATATATATTAGCAGATTCTTTATGGAAACACTCTTTTTTTTTTTAAAATATATAAACTAAAATTAAGCTTTGCTTGGTTTATATTTAAATATGAATGTTGCATAACATTCCTACCAATACTTCTTTGAAACTGAGTGGGCTTATGACATGTTTTGTTCCACTCAGCAACTAGCATTAGACTGAGATTTGCTAAGTTTGTGGTATACACATCCTGATAAGTCCTTTGTTGTCCAATAGATATCAAGATTATCCATATTGCCCCGACTCATGTTGCCCTCTATCCATTAAACTGATAGACTTTGAGAATCAATCTCTAAACTGGAGGCAAACTATCAATTATACCTTGAAATCTTTTCCACTGAGTACGAGTATGATATGGGTATTTCACATTTTCTCCACTTCTCTCTTTGCAATGAAGCCAGATCCCCACACCCTTTTTTGTTTTGGCTTACAGGAATTGCTTTAGCTTTATGCCTTTGCCAAAAGACTGTAAAATATATAAGAGAATCTCCACTTCTAACTCCAATGCTATGGCATCTCCATTATTGATTTTGCCCAGAAACAATTCCAAGTGCTTTTGATCCTTTTTGCCTTTTTTTTAGGACTTTGGATGCTGATTTTCTTTGCTTCTCCACTATGTAACCTATTATTTATGGCAATCATCCCAGCAAACAAAGTGCTCTGCAACATATGTCTCTTCCACTGCAGTCACTGTGCTTTTCCCAATTTCAAATTTGAGGGGGCGGCCCAAGAAATATATTGCTAGTTTGAATTTGGATATCGACCTCATCAAAATAAGGGCAAGATTGTCTGTCATTGACCTCTATTGGGCCTTATAAAAAGTGAGAGACTAGTGTATTCCAGACACCCTTATGAAGTTAATTTGCTTCGACTATATTCGCACAATCATGCAGGATATGAGTATGATGTCCATTGAGGAACTGCTCAAGTTAGAACAAAAAAAGTTAGAATCAATTCTAACGTTTAGAGGATCGATTATTCACAAAAAATATTTGGAGGTCAAGTTACACCATTTTGGGAGCAATTACAGCATAATGGGTAAAGGGAAAAAAAACTTGGGTCCTTTGAAGACCAATCCATTTTTGTAGACTTAAGTTTACTCAAAAAACTTGTTTGGGAATAAGTCTATTTTGATCTTCGTTATCCAAAATACTCTAAACAATCATATTTAAACAAATATGTCATAAATTGAGAATTGTATTAGTATTAACAACTCCTAACTTGAGAATTGTGCTAATATTAAAATTATTTTTCTATTATATATATATAAACATTAAATAGTAACATACTCAACAAAAAAATAATAAAATCAAATAGTAATATGTTTAACAAAAAAATAGTAAGATCAAACCGTAACATGCTCAATAAAAAACTTAATTAAAAATTTAAACATTGCAATAAAGTAACATTATACAGTGAGTATTTATTTTGTTGTAGGCAAGACAATAGTTTTAAGTATTCACATATGATATCACTCTATTTCAATGATAAAAATTTTAATTAAGTTTTTTATTGAACATGTTACTGTTTGATATTACTATTTTTTTGTTGAGTATGTTATTGTTTGATGTTACTATTTTTTTGTTGAGCATGTTTCCATCATAGATAGATATGATAGAAAAATAATTTTAATAATAGCACAATTTTCAAGTTAAGAATTGTTATATTTGAAAACATTGAAGCTAACAATGATAGACAATATTTATAGTAGAGATAATTAGGTAATACAAAAAAATAATAATTTAAAATATGTACTTAATGACAATTATTTGATGAAAAAAGGACTTAATGGTGTATAAGTCTGACTATGTTACTTAAAACCAAATAAGTTCAAAAAAAAAATACTCATGGCCAAATATTCAAAAAAAGTTTCAATATAATAGGTCATTCATGGGGCTGTTGGGCCAGTTCCACCAAAAAGAATGTGAGTAAATTGTAAGAGGTATACCAAATTAAGTTTATTTGACAAAAAGTACACGCTAAAAAATGTAGGGTTATTAAGTACTTAATTTTCATACTTATTTATATTTAAGTACATAATTTGAATTTATCTATTTTTATTGTGACATTTTTGCCTTCCATTAATTCATGTGTATTTAATCCACCACTTTTCTTTGGAAGTGGTACATTAATCCTAATTTTATGTGAGAACTTTAATATATATATATATATATATATATATATATATATATATATATATATATATGAATACAATTTTTGAAATTCAAATATATATATATATATATATATATATATATATATATATTGGTTGTTAAATCTCATATCTAAATTTTGAATTATCTTTTAATGCATCTTGATTCATGCATTTTTTTTTTAAAAGTTGTTTTATTTTTAAATTAATTTAATATCCGAATAATGTAACAATAAAGTATAACAAGCTATTTACACAAAATATTATACTATTACATTTTGTCAAACATATAGTTTCATATAATTTCATTCGAAATAGTTCATCTCCGTTTTAAATTTGTTACCATATACACAAAACTTTTAAACACTGTTTTTGTTACAGTGTATTTGTTACACTGTCTTTGTTACAGTGTTTTTGTTACACTGTTATTGTTATAATATTACGTTATTTGGATATTAAATTAATTTGAAAAAAAAACTATTTTCCAAAAAAAAACGTTTGAATCAATGTGCATTAAATATAATTTGAAACAAAATCACTTTTCAAAAAAAAAAACGCATGAATCAAGGTGCATTAAAGATAATTTAAAATTTAAATAAAAGATTTAACAAATATATGTGTGTGTGTGTATAAATAAGTATATATATTCGTATATATATGTATATACGAATATATATACTTATTTATATAGTATACACGAATATATATATATATATATATTAACAAATACACATGAATGAAGGTGCATTAAATACGTATTTATATGTATTAACAAACACACATGAATCAAGGTGCATTAAAAATAAGAGATTTTGAATTAAATGACCCTAAAATTGACATTTATGTTTTTTTAACTCACATTTTGTTCTATTTATTTTTTGTCAAATAAATTTAATTAGGTATACCAGCTTCCAAAGAACCCAAAGAAGATCATCAGTGAGCAGAATTCCCATAAACCGTGGGCTAGGCCTATAGCCTTTCTAGAAGAAGGTCTGGTCAACTTTGATTCACCGGCCCACTGAGTTGATAATTAAGTAATGAATTATTTTGTAGTCTTTTGTTCAAAAAAATACATTTATGACCAAATAAGCTTTTTTAACATAGTTTAGCTCAATTAAATTCAAATTTTTGTACCGACTTCCAAATTTTTCATTGAAACTCATTTATCAAACCATTTTGTTTTGAAAAAATTACTAATAAATATTATTTTTTCCAAACAAACATCTATTAAGTCATATCATTTTTCTTTTATATCAATGAAATTCATACTCTTGATAAATTTATTTTAATTAAGTCTTAAATTTCATAAATACTTTATTTTGTTATAATTCTAACATTCTCTTGACAAATATTGACACCTAAGGTATCGAGGATATAACATTAACATTCTTCAATTTATACATATATTGTATTTTTGTGTTTTAAACTATGTATTTTCTATATCTTAGTATTATGAAAATTTCAATTATTAATAAATTTTAGAATTGTTGTTTTAGGATGCAACAAATGGCTTTGGAACCAAAGACAATATTTGTCGAGAGCGTCCTTATCGATTCAAACACAACAAATAAAATAAATTCATAATTTAATCATTATAAATTTAATTTAAATTAATAGAATAACCCAGAACCACAACAACAATGTACCAATAGAATCTGTAATATATAGATACTAGTTATAACTCGTGTCTAAAGGTACTACAAAACATAAAATTTGAGCCTCAAAAAATAGATCTTATTATATTAAATAATAATTTATTTTTATCCATTATTTTTTTAAAAATATTGACAAAATTTTCTCAAAATATATAATTTGATAAAAAAAATTTAACATATATATATTATTGTATATGAAAAATATCTGAAATAAAAATTATGGTAAACTATAAATTAATCAAATATTAAATGATTGAACATGTGATAGAAATGAGTGATGTGATAGTTTTAAAAAAAAATATATAAGAGATAAAATTTAACTTCATGATTTATTATATAGATTATCTTAATTGAAATAAGAATTAGAAGCCGCTATGAACAAGAAAACATGTCATCGTTGTTGAGCTCGGGACCAAATAACAATTGAAAAACCCTCGCGAAGAGTGTGCTTGTGAGATACCAAAAAAAAAAAAATGAAAGGTTTTTGTTAATTAAAGTTAAGGATAAAATTGAAATATAATGGAATTAAAATTTTATTAAAATAAAATATTAAAAATAGAACTTCATTAATATAAAATAAAAATAATAAGTCTGATTGAATATAAAAAAATAATACTTATTGATATATATATATATTTTTTTTTGTCATTTATAAAATAAAACAGAGCAATCAACTAGTTGGATTTGATGACATGTCTTCAAAGTTATATAATATTTTAATCATAATAAGTATATGAAAACGTACTAAATATTTTAATTATACTTACTTCTTCACTACAACAAACATGAGCTGGATTGCACGTTTATACGGAAAATGATAATTTTTTTTTTTGGGTTTAACGGTCAGGAGTGTCTGAACTAACTTACATACATTTTGATTAATTCTCTCATTAATCTGGTCAATTACATATCATTCACGGTCCAACCCAACATCATACTTAGAAAATCTTGGGCTTTAGGTCCTATTTTAAAGGAATGTCCCAAATTTTTAAATCGGTAAAATGGAAGGGGTACATCAAATTGGGATTAATCATAAAAAAGTACACAGAAAAAATATAAAATAAAAAAGTTCTTATTTATGTCCAAGTACATAATTTAAAATTTTCAAAATTTTCTTTAACATTTGTGTCCTCACCTAATTCATGCGATTTATTTGTAGAAGCTGATTTTTTTTTTTAGATTATATGTATACATTAAAAATCTCCTAATTTAATGAAATATTTGATCCCCTTTTTTTTTTTTAGGATAAATGCATGCATTAAAAATCTCCTAATTTAATGGAAGATTTAATTCTTTGAGACTTTTTTTACATGAGTTATTTATGGTATGTAAAAAGGGTCATTTGAAAGTCACTATACCAAATTAGACATAATTGTAAAAAAATATATAAAAAAATATATTTTGAAAAGAAGTATACTGCTGAGAAACAAAGACGTAGCTGTTAATTTTGTAAAATTTTCTTTCATAAAAATTGTAATAAGAAATTTATCTTAACCGCTGAAATTTAAGGACATTTATTTTTGAATCTTTTCATCCTAAAATTTACTTTCCTAAAATAATTTTAGAAATATATCTTAATTAATTAATTAGATATACAATAATAATGGTTAACTAGTGAAATTTAATAATATTTACTTGTGAAACGCTTCATCTTCGGAAAATATTTGGGCTTATTCTTCCTCTCCAAAAATCACTTTATTTTTCTTAGTGGTAAGCCCTAAAATTGTTCTCCAAACATCTACGTAGTTTTGTTTTTGAAGGAAAATTCATATTGTTCAGCCCATTTGATATAAGATCGTCAAGAACATATATTTTTTGAAGATTTATTCGTCATTTGAAGATACTACAAGCTTTAGCATTTAAAGGTCATACCAGTTGTTAAAAGTTGATCGTTGGCCTGTGTGAAATACGATATTTATGCTATATTAATTTGTGTGTGAATAAACTGTGTGTATCTTATAACTGCTGACTATGTTTTTCTTCATAGTGTAATAAAGACAGTGTAAAAATACACTGTAACAAAAACAGTGTTAAGTGGTTTTGTGAATGTAGTAACAAATTCAAAACAGAGATAAAATGTTTGAATGAAATTATATGTAAATATATGTTTGACAAAATATAATAGTATAATATTTTTTATAAGTATGTTTTTACACTATTATTGTGTTCGCATATTAAAAAACAGAATAGTTACCTTTAAAATGAGAGACATAAATCTAATGGAGTTATGAATTCAAACCTTGTAATTACTTAAATTGAATGATAAGGATGAAATAATATTTTTAGACTTACACTAATAAATGGCTTTCGGGCCAAAGAAGAAGAAGATAATAAAAAATATTGTTGTAAAATTTAAAATTCAAATAAATTATTTAATTTCATAATCCAATTCAAATATTAAATATCCAAAAAGAATATTTAACAGTAAAAAAAAAAATCTAAATTCAAAAGTCACATCAAATTAAAAAAAAAATTCAACTTAAAAGTCACATTAAATTAAAAAAAATCAAATCATTACTTTTAACTTTTTCACTCCTGGTAAACCAAAACCAAAAGTAAACTATTTTTTTCTCTCTGTCGGTGAACTAAAACTAAAAGCAAAGTCTGTTTTTATATCTCTCTCTCTCTTACAGTGCTCTCACAACTAGCACTAAAGCCACCTAGTCAACTCTTCATTTTCCATTGCAACATCTGAGACGATGAGACCATCATCCATTGTCGACTATATTGCAGCATAAGGGATATGATTCAAAACTAAAAGCTAACATTTGAGATCATTCAAAATTCTATTATTTTATAATTTTAATTTTTTTTTGTGCTCTTTGCTTTTCGTTTACTATTCAAAAAAAACAAACTTCTGCCGTAAATTCAAGATTGTGTTTATTTAGTTGTAATATAGCTATAATATATTAATAATATTACACCTAGAAGACAATCAAGTGGATACAAAAAAATATAAAAAAATGAACCAATTAATAGAATCTCAAAAAAGATCTCTTGATAAATTTGTTACTAATAACAAAAAAATTAGATAAAAGATTTGAAAATGAACAAGTAGTTTTCAAGATTAAAATGTCAAGCTCGTGTTGAAAGTGTTAAATTAATAAGATTTCTCTCAAAAATAAGAGATGTATTATTGCAATTAACAAAACTAGCGAAGATCTTAAAATAAGAAGTGAAACTAATTGTTTAGTAACATATGAGATTGAGAATTTTGAATTCTTATTGGGTATGACTATTTGGTATGATATTTTATTTTTCGCCAATTTAGTTAGAAAATATTTAAAATCAAAAGACATGCATATTGATATTGCTATAGATTAATTAAAATGTCTTATTTCTTTCTTTTTTTTGAAAAATATAGGGAAAATGAATTTACAAATGGTATGATTTCATCTAAAGAGATTGCATGTTAAATGGGTATCTAACCGATATTTTGTGAAAAACGTAGAGTTCGTAAAAAGAAACAATTTGATGAAAGTATTAATGATGAGGTAACACAATCGAAGAATCTTTTAAAATTAATTATTTTACATATATAATTGATTAAGATATTTTTTCACTAAAGAGTAGATTTGAACAAATATAAAAGTATTAAAATATTGTTGTTTTTTTATTTAACTTAGAAAAATTAAAATTATTAACCGATGATAGTTTAAAACAATATTGTTTAGATCTCAAATGTTTCTTAAAACATAAAATTTTATCCGACATTGACGGTTTAGATTTATTTTTAGAACTAAATATTTTAAAAGAAATTTTACAAACGAAAGAAAATACTCCAATTGAGATACTAAATTATTTTAAAAATTTAGATTCCTTTTCAAATGCATGCATTATTTATAGAATATTATTAACAATTCATGTAACAGTTACTTCTGTGAAATTTTTTTTTTAAATTAAAATTAATAAAATCTTACTTAAAATTGACTATGTCACAAGAAAAATTAACTGAATTAGTGATACTACCAATTAAAAAATATATGGTAGATAAATTTGAATATAAAAACTTAATTAATACTTTTGCAACTCAAAATTGCAAGAAAAATTAATTTTAAATAAAAAATATGAATACTAAACATATAAGGCCTCATTTAAAAATACTGCTTTAGGTCCTAAATTGTCTTGAGCTATTCGTGCCGAGAACTAAGATGTTTATAAGTGATAAATTATTCATAGTTTGATCTCAAAAGATTACCAACATTCAAACTCTGAGCATCTTGCTTTACAGTTCGTCCTTGTTATCACTTGAGTTACCTTTAAGTTAAAAATGGTACATTTTTATGCTCCGTTTGGTAATATAGATGAAAAAAAATAAAAGAATAGAAAGTGAGAGTAATCTATCATTCAAGAGAGAAATCCTTATTTCCCTCTTTTATATTTGGTTAGAGAGATGAAAAATATGAATGATTAATTTTTTTATATTTGATAATGTGAAAAAAATATTTTTGTTTTTTTAAAAATAAATATAAATACATATTTTACTATTATATCTATATATGAAATTAATAGATACATAATATATAATTGATAAATATATATATATATATATATATATATATATATATATATATATATATATATATATATATAAATTTTCTATCTATTTTTTCTCCCAAATTTAGAGGGATTGATTTTAATAAATTAAAAAAATCTCATTTATTCACTTTTTTATTTTTTTTATGTAATATTATACTTTATTTACCCCTCAAATTTGATATCGTTAATATAGTTTTAAAACCCGGCCTGGACACCAACCCGGAGAAGGGACCGGGTCAATAGATTTCTGGTTCAACCACTAGGTCACTGGTCAAACTGGTGATATAATAAAAAAATAAAAAATAATTATTAATGATGATAAATAGACTAAAAAATTAAAATAGTTATAAAAATAACATGTTTAATATATATTAAATCAAACAAAATTATCAAGCCTAAATCACTTCATTGCATTCAATTAACAAACCAATACATTCAATTAACGGCCCAGCCTCCACCCTCAAACTTGAATCACTTAACTGTATTCACTTAATTTTTGAGTTAACAAACACTGAACGAATGATTTAGTATTTAGGACAAAACAGAAGAGGAAAAGAAAAAGACACAAAAATGTAAAAAAAAACATATTTATACTAAAGGAACAAAACCGGCCGATTTTGTAAACTCGGTCCGATTTTCACGGGTTACCGGTTTTTTGACCGGTTCACCGGTTTTATTCCGGCTTTTTTGCTCAAACGGTTCAATTATAAAACCGGCCTGGTTAGGGGACTAGTTCACCGGGTCATCGGGTCAACCCGTCGGGCCAAATTTTAAAACACTGATCGTTAAGGACAGATGACAGGTGAGAAATGGTGTACGTCATGAATGAATGAGAGAGAGAGAAAGCATTGAAGTCTCAACCGCCGGAGAGCACAGCTCTACCTACCACAAATATCAATTTGAATCACGAGCTCACCAAACCCACGTCACCTAATTAAAATATACTATTTTATTTTAATTTAGTACACCAGCAAAATTGATGTTCATTTTTCAACCCCATCATAGTTTTCTATAAATTTAAAATTATGATTAATAATGTTCCATTATATATTAAATTGTAGTATTAATGTTCCAACTAGATTTTCAAATTGAAAAAACATCGACCTTATCTATTTATATCAGTTTGACATCATTATCGTGACTATTTAGATAATTCAAACAAAACATAAGATTATTTTTGGATTTTTTTATATGCTTATAGATCAAGGATTTAAATAAATTAACTTTAAAAAGATGGCTATAATGAGGACAATTATTAGAAGACATGATAAAATAAAAATAAAAGCTTTTATTGATTGCAGTTAGGACTGTTAAACAAGTTAAATTTAAATATTTGTTTAGGCTCGTTTATGTGTAAATAGTTAAACGAGTCAGCTCGTTTATGTGTAAATAGTCGAATTATTAGGCTCGAATTCAGTTCAATTAATACCCTAATTGCAGCAAGAAAACAAGTAACAATGTGAACTGCAGAACCTACAGGTAGCAAAACTTAAAAAGATTAAGCAAGCTGCAAGAAATACAAATTAAAAACGTAAAGGGTAGTTTGAGAAGTCGCACATTTTTAACAACTTCTTTCCTCAACGGCGATAAAACGTGTTTTTTAAATGTCTTCAACAAGATATCTCTCATTATCATGTCGTGATAACGTTCTATCGGTCCTTTAGATATTAGGAGATCTTTAGGTAACCTTTGATTGTCTACGGCTCTCTTGATTGCTTAGTTGCATGATGTGTCTTTTTTTTTTCTTGGTATTTTTAATTTTTTTTTTGTTGGTTAAAAAATAGGTTGGAGAAAGGAAAAGCGTCCAACGACCACCCTGTTAGGCCTTTCTTGGTAGAATTATAAGACTCCTGACCGGACCTGGAATATCTCTTAGAATCAGATTTAGTTAGGCTAGCATAGCGGTCATTTACCAAACCCTAATGCAGACTTCCAAACTCGAACTTCGAACCTCTGAATGAGAAATAAGGCCAATACCACCGCTAGACCACCCTATTGGTGTTTTGTATTTTTGAATTTGGTGTAAACAAGTACTAAGCTTATATTTATTCTCTATGTACAACAATCGAAATAAAAAATGTCAAATATGATAATTTACGATGTCTATTGCATTCTTAGTACGATTTTTCTTTTTCTTTATTTTGGCGAAGTGTCATATTAGGCATTAATTTAAACATACAAGGCAATGAGAAAAATACCAAGCTTGAAGAGAATTATAAAAAAATTTATAGCAAATATGAAAATACCGGGGTATATTAGCTAGTGTTTGTACATATTCCAAGTATTTTAAAAAAAAATTAAAATAAAGTTGCCGAAGACATCAAACAGTAGATGTGGAACAAAATTATTGATGATGCAACAAAATTAGTATTACATAAAATTAACAGTCAAGAATGTGTACGGAGTGCAATTAATAAGCAATAAACAAGCAATGCGTGACACCACCTGGAGGTTGATAGGGTGCTTTGAGTAACGCCAAGAGGCTAGGCAGCACCTTGGGTGACTCCAAGAGTCTTGCTATGGACGTCACTTGTGTTTGGGTGACGCCTTGAGTCTTGCCATGAGTGGCGCCTCTCTGGTGCTTGGTCACTAACTAACCTTATCTCTAATTATAAGCGCCTTGTTGATCTAGAGAGTCTCTCTGCTTTTAGGGTGGTGTATTTCCCTCCTCTCAAGGGGGTGAGATTTGATGTCCCCAATGCTTCTTGGTCAAAGTCCGATGGCTAAGTTGCTTCTTGGGAGATGGGACCTAGTGATGCCCCCACTTTTTCCCAAACTGGGCCTTATGTGTATACCAGAGCTAGCCCTTATATCGTCGTAAGAGTTGAGACTCTAATGCGATTTTTACGGGGATTGTAGCTTCAGCTAGCTGCCCTGCTCCTAGTAATGGCTCGGTGTCAATCTGATATAATCCTGCGAGTTGCAGACAACCTGAGTTTCAAATGTGTGTCTAGCAAAAAATAGTGTTATTCCAATATTAAAATATTTAACATGATTACCTAGAGAGAGAGACAGGTTCTTTGCATGAGAGCAAAGTCAAAGTTGTGGACGTCCCATGAGAGGACCACATGAGCTGAGGCCGAGTTATGTATAGTTTTGGGGGATGGCTGCCGTGGCAGTGGCTTGCAAGGTGACTACTTGTGCGAGAGCAGAGTCTGATGCCGAGCTACATATAACTCAAGAGATGGCTACCGTAGCAGAGGCTTACAAGGTGATTACTTGTGCGAAAGTAAGTTTAAGGCCAAGTTACCTACAACTCGGGAGATGACTGCCGTAACAGAGACTTACTAGGTGACTACTTGGACGAGAGCAGAGTCATAGACCGAACTACATATTACTCGAGAGATGGCTGTCGTGGTAAAGACTGATTCAATTGAGATGGAGATGAGGAGGGCGCCTGGTGGGCCCCCGCTGCTAGACGCCTGGTGCTGGGTGCCTGCCGTTGGGCGCCTGAGTCTAGGCGCTTGGTGACAGGCGTCTGGTGATGGGCGCCTACTGCTGGATGCCTTTTGTCTGCCTTCTTGTTATGTTTTGACTTTTGTAAGCTATTTGTAAATTTTAGAAAAGCAAAACAATTCTGGACACAACAATCTTCGCAGAATTTTATTTCATAAAATAACAAATAAATAAATCAACTGAAACAATAAAGGATAGATAAAATCTTCAAGTATTCGGTGTCCCATAGGTGGGCCGAGGCTTTCTTGGCGGAGTTCAAATCCCCTTGTCCTCCTAGCCCTTAGGAGATTGTTTGGATTTCTCCGACGGGTTGCTGGCGTTCTCTGTTATCCTAGTCCCGACCAAGTGGCGGGCTTGTCCTCTGCCAACAACGTATTGCCTTAACTGGCCACATTGAATAAGCTCCTCGATCTTTCTTTTAAGATCAAGGCAGTCGTCAATATCATGGTCATGGTCGTGGTCGCGGTGGAAGCGACAATACTTGTTCGGACTCTTCCAGTTCGGGGCGGTCTTCATCTTCTCTGGCCAGCGTACTGTAGGGTCATCTTGTATTTGGAACAGGATATGCTCCATGGAAGCATTGAGTGGCGTGAAGATTTGTCACTCTCTCAGAGGCAGGGGACCAAGGCGGTCCTTGACAGAAATTCTCTCTGTCATATTCCTTTTATTCTCTACTTTCCACTTGTCCTCACAGGTGTTCTTCCTCTTTTTTCCTCCTCCGTAGGACTCACCTCGACGGGCCTTGGTGACATCCTCAACATTCATGCACTTTTGTTCCCTTGACAGCAGCTTGGGCATACTGGAGGGCGACTTTTTGAGGACAAAGAATATGAAACTGGAGGAGCGAAGACTAGTGATAAAGGCGATCAGGGCTACTATCATTTGACTCCTCAATCTGGAAAGCCTCCTCGTTGAAACGGGTGAGGTAGTCTTTAAGGCTTTCATCCTATCCTACTTGATAGTGAGTAGGTGGGTTACATACTTCTGATGTTGACGTCTCCCAGTGTAGTGGGAGACGAAGAACTCACTTAATTCCGCGACGGAGTGAATGGAGGAGGGTTTAATCTTTACGAACCATTGGTAGGCAAACCCCTTCAAGGTGGTAGAAAAAGTCCTACACATAATCTCCTCAGGTACGTTGTGGAGTTGCATGAGAAATTTGTATGTGTCCAGATGGTCAAGGGGGTCCTTGGTACCGTCGAAGATCTCGATGGTGGGCATCTTGAACTTCGAGGGTAAAGGATAATTGACGATATTAGCAACAAAAGGTATATCAGTACGTCTTACCAGGTAGTCCACCATTTCGGGCGCCTCTGCCTTGATGGCGTTGAGGGCGTCACCAAGTTGGTTTTGAACCTCCCTGATCTTCTCGTCCTATTGGTTTGGGACATCCTCTGTTGGGTGATTGTATTGGCTTCCGTGGTCACCATATTGGTTCTTTCCTTCATCCTCCTATGCAGGTACATGAGGAGGGGGAACACGTGAACTCCCTACGCGTTGAGAAGGGAGTATTGGGTGAGGGGTGCCCTAGTGTGGTCCTGGGCTCTTTTGGCGAGGGGGCCCTTGGTGAGGGGCTACCTAACGCCCAAAAGGAGGGATGGGTTGTTGCTCCTCCTACGGGGTGAGGGGCAGCGCCTCCCTAGGCAAGCATCAACTGTATAATCTACTGGTTTTGCTTTACCAGCAGCTGCATAGTCTGTAAGAGCTGTTGCTGTTGCCCGACGGCTGGAGTTGCGGCAACAGATGGCTCCGAGGGTGCGAGGGGAGGTGGAGTCCCCTCCTAGTGGGCCGAATTGTTGTCTCCCAGTTGTTGACTCATTAATCTGGTAGTGATTGTCATGGATTGAAAAAGAGTAGGAAAACTAATCGATTCTCATAGATGACGTCAAACTAATGATGTATAAATCGGTATTGCGCAAAATCAACAATCAAAAATATGTAAGAGGTGCAATTAATAAGTAGTAAACAGGCAATGAATGACAAAACAATAAATAATATCAAACATGTAGATTTATAGTGGTTTGATCAGAGTGAACTACTCTACTCTCGGGAATGACAGCGGTGGTTGGAAGTGTTTTATTGATGAATAATGTAACCAAGAGAGTAACTCCAGGTGTATTACAAAGCTTGGGAGTGAGAGAGAAAGTGAGACAATGTGTGTAGAGAGATATTTGTGAGGTCTGAATGTCTTGTTCTTTATGTGGAGAGGATTTTCATTATATAGGTTTAGTAAGGCGATGATGTGAGAGAGAGTGCTTCTACTATTTTGATAAGTACAATTATGGTAAGATTAGACCTCTGTGCATATCTGATATTCTCTCCTCGTGCTCCTAATTCGTCAGGAGGAGGATTTTGAGCTAGGTTGGACTTGAGTTAGAGTGGCAAAGTCAAGAGAGTGAAGCATTGCACAGTTGCACAAGAGAGGGAGCGTGGAACAAAGGAGGGAAGGGATCCCCTTGGGGTGGCCCCCTTGGGCGGTGCCCCTCTAGGGTGTCCCCTTGGGGGTGTACCCCTTGGGCTCCTCCTTGACTTGATTACTTGGACTCTGAGATGACGTGGGTCTCTCTTAATTCATTGGGCCTGAACTAGTTAAATCGGGCTCATCAATTATCACTACTTTTGTTTTCACAATTCTACAAGAAAATGTAAAACGTTAAAAATTAATACTTACATGTCTAAACCAATATTCTTTTTTTTTTTTCATGCTAGTCTATCAATTTATAGGATGTAATGATTTACTAACTCTTTTGCAAAGTCAAGTCCACTTAACTTGATGTTTTTGGCTATGCACATTTAGAATTTATATGGTAAGATTAGCCCAATACATTTTTAAATCTAAGACTATTGGTTTGTAACATGCAAACTTGTGATATGATATATTATTTAGTTCAATGGTTAGAAATGTTTGAGTCAGTTTACACATATCTCGATTAATTTTTTTCTCGATTTCAGTCAAAGACAGGTCATCCATGCCGATACTAGAATATTCATGAGGCATACCTAGTTTCAAGGGGTTGCCAAATTTGAATTCAGAATGTTTTAATTTACAACTCATCTTTATTATCACTTGACCTTAGGGATGACCGTAGATCGGGGTGAGGGCAGGGGAATAGTCTCTGTTCTCGTATCCACTTCAAAAATATTCATCTACCCTCGTTAGTGAGGAAACTTTTAATCCATGTCCTTGTTCCGCAGATAAATTTTGATCTCTATCCCTGCCCACCCCACCCCACCCCACCCCCCCTCTACCCCTACATAATAATTAATAATTAATTTTTATGATTATAAGAAATTTTTTTTTAAAAAAAACTATAAAACTTTATAAATTGATTTGTAAGAAGCATGAAAACTCATTATATAACAAATGGATCAAACATAAAAAACTCACAAAAATAATATATATATAAAATGTGTGTTTCACTTAATTATTTTATTTGTTACACACACATCCAACGAAATGAAATTTAAATGCAGTAAAAGTTATAGCAGCTCAAGATGGTAGTATAACTACTCAAGAAGATATTGTTTATCTTTAATACAAATCATATTAAAACATTTTGTTGGAACAAGTCTACAAAATACATATAAGAGTAAAGAACTATTAATGAATTTGAGATACCCCACCTTAACACATTTTAGGTGGTATAAAGGTGTATTTTTGACAAAAATTTTATTAAGACCAGATGCTAATAATGAATTTTGGAAAGAAAAATTTATATCAAGACTACCTAGTTTATTTGTTGAAAAAACAAGAATTCAGTTAAGACAGAGACATGAATGATTTAAAATTCTTTATGAAAATTATACGTATGGGGAATTAATTTTTGAATATATTTCGGAAGGATTAGCTCTCTGTAATGACTTAAATTTTAAAGCTCAACTTAAGAGACAGAGATTAACTAATCGAAAAGAGCTTGAAGAATTTTGCAATCAGTTTGCTTATAATCTTGATATTCTAAAAGATAAATCTTCATCTAAAAGAAAATCTAACAAGAAACCATATAAAAAAAGAAGAAAATTCCATAAAAGGAATTACGAAATGGATAAAGGTAATAAACCCACTAAAAAATTAAAAGCAAAAGATAAAAAAACCTATTAAGTGTTTTAAGTGTGGAAAAGAATGTCATATTACTTCTAAATGCCTAACTAAACAAAAACTAAATGAAATAATTATGGATGAAAATCTTAAAGATCAAATTTTAAAAATTGTTTTAAATTCAAAAATTGAAGGGGAAGAATTTGCAACTACTTCATTTTCTGAGGGTAACTCCTGTAATATCAATGAAATTGATGAAATAAGTGAATCATCTTTCGATGAAGAGCAAGATAAAGCTTGTTCATCACATTGTCAAATGCAGGCTAATAATTATAAAACTATTTTGTATATGAATGAATTAAGTATAAATATTTTAATTAAGTCATATACATTAATTTTTGATTTTACAAACCTAATATTATTTAAATTCATAACTTCACCTCAAATAAAGCTAATAAATCAAATAAAAGAAAATTTGATTTATAAAAAAAATTATTTTGATTTATTTATTAACCCTTCTGAAAGTTTTATTGCAAAAAATAAGCAAGAAGTTTCAGAGATGAATCCTAGCAAAGATTTATTTCCCTTGGTCCCTATTGTCAATTCTCCAAAACTTCTTGATTATATTTGTAATTATGCAGGTAAAGATATTTTTAGTTTTGCCTCTACATGACAAAATAATTATTACAAAATTTTACTTTGGTGTCTCTATTGCAATGCTATGGAAGAACAGTTGGCTGATCATGTCCCTCTCTTTCTACTAAAAATTGCCAAAGCTATTATTATTTTTTTAAATTTGTCTCATTCTTGAGATAAATGATTGGTATTATGACTAGAAATATAAGCAATGGATGGAGAACCTTGCTCCAAAAGAATTTTTCCATCTCATGTTAACAAGACTTGGTGGTATAATGGTGAGATCACAAGTCTATGCATATCAAAATGCATATTATTCTGATGCACATAAAAATACTTATTCTGCATATAAAAATGAGTATTATTTTGATCCATATAAGAATGTTTATTACTTTAATACATATACAAATATTTATTATCCACCTTTTCAAGAACTACAACTTAAAACTGTTAATCAGACACTTCTTAAAAGAAGACAACTCGTCACATAAAAATGACAATAATAAGTTAAATGAGCATAGCTTGAGGGATAAAGCCCTTTTGACTATTCTCAAAACTTTAACTTTATCTCTATATATGGAGAATCATTATTTTGATAAATGGCTCACTGCCATAAAATGTCTTAAAGACATGGATAAAGAGGAAGATAAATCTTCAATTTCTACGGCTCTTGTTCGTACTACTAGTATAAATACTAGAACTAACTTCAATCATGTTGAAGTTCTTAAAGAACAAATTAAAAAAAAATCTTATTTAAATACTGAGCAGTTTAAAGCAACGATTATGGAAGAATGACATTTTCAGATGACGTCCACCCATGGAATGGCTAAAACTGAAAAGATTGATCTCGTCAAACTCCTACAGTTGCCATAAAAGGCAAAGGAAAAAATAAAGTTGAGGAGAAAGATAGGAAAACACACTCTCTTATTGCCTCTGATAATGATTTTATGGATTTTCAGGGATATATCCCTATTAAAAGTGATGTTTCTATTAATGAAGACTTACTTAATGATAACATAGAGATAAATCTCCATGATGACAGTGGCAATATATTGTATAATTTGTTTTATAAGAAATGATTAAATAAAGTCGAATCTGGAGACACCACGACGCCGCCATTAAATTATTATATTTGTACAGTATTATATATGGTATCACTGACATATGTAATGATGTTAATATAAATTATTAAGATTGTATACAGTAAAAAATTGTGAATAGTATGGATTAATTTTAAAATCAAAATTTCATATTCAACTTTATAAAAACTGGTGCAGGCCCAACCTGTAGAGTATCACACCTTAGACTCTCTAGCATAAGAATTCTCCCTACGTCTCCTTTTCTTTCTTTCTTTTCCACCTACCTCCCTTGGCCATAAGTCTTCCTCTCTTGTAAATATTCTCCTAGTGTAATCATGCCCTTCGTAAAAAATCTCTGTAAGTTTCCTTGTACTAGCTTGCCTTTATATATAAATAAGATCTTGACTTTTATCCGTTTTTCTGATCTAATATAACTTTAATTGTGATTTAATTATGTTAGATAAATATTATTTTAAAATTATTATATTAATTATGTTATAATTATTTTTTTTTGTTCCTATAATTCTGCACCTAAGTCGCGTGTGGGATGTTAGGCCATTTGTCCTAATGATATATATATTATGAGTTTAATGGGCTGAGGAGTGGTGGGGCGAAGGCACGATGGAAATGAGTTTTAGTCTATCTCTGTCTCCATTCGATTTATACGAACATATTATATATATCTATCGTCCAATACATATAATATTTGCTTCTTAATACAAACGAAACAAATTTGAACAACATCATTTTTTTTTTTTATTCCGTTCAGTGACTTAAGCTACCAAAAGATTAACTTTGTGACATGACATGAGCACAAAGTCATGGACAATCCTTTATCTTTAGTGGGGCTTTAGCCTTATTAACCAGTTAAACAAAATTAAAAATTAATAGACATTACGCTAACCCAAAAATGCATCATCATAAATTAGTATGTAAACCAAGTTTAATAGGACATTTACGTAAACAAGATATAAATCCAACCTAACATAACTCATTACCGATCCTAATAAGATCCATTTTTTCCCAAAAAAATGCATTAAAAAAAAGGCGTAGACCACTAAACATTTTAAACATATTTTGTTACAATCTTACACATAACTCAAAAAACTATACCGAATGGAAAAAACAATTTTAAAAAGCAAGATTACATTCAAATTGAATTTACTTTAAATTAAAAAAAAAACGAAAAGAAGTAGTTTGGGATTTGTTAATCTCCCCCGACGGGCACCAAGGAGACATGTCCATTGGGTAGCTTCCGAGCACCCTCAAGAAAGACGTGAACTCCTGAACCTCCGCCAAAGCATTCTGTGCCCTAACTTCCGCCATTGACGCTTCGAAGTCCACGTAAAACAAGTACTCGAAGTGTTTCGCTGTTCCAACGTTCTCATCGTCGACCAACCTGATAGGCCGGTTCCGGTGAGGACGAGACTCGATCTTTGTCAAGCTTATGTTCCTGAATGCAAACGCTGACAACACTTTGAAGAGTACACTCGTACCCTTGTCGTGAGCGAACACTATGCTGGTCTTGAATGGCCGGTCGGTTCGGGGAATTATCGGCTCGCGAGCCAGCATCACGAACCTCGTGACGTTGCCGGAATCGTCTTGTACTCCGTCGGCTAAGATATCGAGTCCGTACAATTCGGCGGCGCGTGCAGATGCAATAGCGGCAGTGCCGCGGATATTGTTGGCGGCAATGAATTCTGCTGCGCCGGCGGTATCGTCAACGGCTTCACGGGTAACGTTGAGGCCAAGCTTTGTCAGTGTGTGTTCACACTGAGATAGTGCTTGGGGATGGCTGATTACTCTGTTTAGGTATTCTTTTCGGACGCCTGGGAGAGCTAAGAGGCAGTGATGAACAGGTAACTGGACTTCGCCGACGATGTGGAGGCGGTGGCGGAGGAGAAGGTCGTAGTTCCGGTGGATACTGCCGCCGAGGGAGTTTTCGACGGGAAGAACAGCGCGGTCCGCGATCCAGAGCTCGACTGATTGGAAAGCAACTTCGAACTGGTCACAAGGGATGGCTTCGCAGTTCGGATAGGCTTTTCCGGCAGCAGCTTCACTGTATGCCCCTGGAACGCCTTGGTAGGCGACGCGGAGCTGCGATCCGTGCATCGGAGCTGGAGAGAGGTCCGTGATGGCCAATGGTTTAGGTAATTTCTCGATTTGTACTAGATCTAAGGTTCTATGGCCGTTAACGGCAGTGATGTTGTCTGAGCCGCCGGCTTTTTCGGTGTCTTCTTGCTGTGACACCACTTTGCTCGCTAATATTGCGCATGAGCTCTGCCAGTCCGCCCGCCTGTCGCCGATGCTGCCGGCAACATTAAAGTTCGCAGCGATAGCCCCATAACCGTTAGCTGAGTCGAATGGGTGAGCACACTGAGTAACGAGTCGACTTGGGCTGACCCGATGAGTCCAATTCGGAGATGATTTCCTGATTAGGGATTTGAGCGTAATACTGGAGGAAGATGGAGAGAGGGACTGCATGTTTTGTGATTTGGGTCTGGAGTAGAATTAACAAAAAAGCTCGAAAAATTGGAACAAATTAGAGAGAAAGAGAATTAGTAGCTTGTTGTTCTCTGAGCAGGGAACTTCCAAGCTGAAAAAAATGAAGGAGCTCATGGGGTTTTAAGCAAAGGAAAGGAAGGAGCAGAGAAGACTTGAGAGAGGTTGTTGGGTCAATCTCACACCAACCCCTCCTCTTCGGCCTCTTCTCTCTCTAGCTTAGTCGTTGTTTACTTGGGTGGACATTTTTAATTGGGGGAATCTCATTTTACACCCTTATTAAATTTATTATATTTATTTTTAATATATTAAAACATGTCATCATTTCGCCAACTTTTATTATTGTAAGAATTAATCCTTTGAAATTGTTACTTAATAACTCAGACCTCTTGAGATTTGTACGCGCTTAACATTTAGACCTCTGCTGTAAATATATTTGTTAATAATTTATAGTTAGACCTCCTGAAGTTTGTGAGTATATAATACTTAGATCTTTTAAATTTAAAATATAATACTTATGTCAAAAATACTCTAATCAAATATAAAATATAAAATATTTTAAAGTTTTCAATTAAAATTCATGTTCTATTATATCATTATTAAAATAAAATTCAACTTTTTTAAAAAAATTGTAATTAGTATGTAATTATATTGTCTATTAGAATTTAATTTAGTCATTCAAACAATCAAATTAAAATACCAAATTATCTCAATTAAATTTAAAAGATATTGTGTCAATTACAGTTTGATTCGTTATTTAATTTTTTAGCTTTATTCTAATAGATAGTATAAATATATACTATTTTTTTTATTTTTAATTTTATTTCAATAAATAACATAATAGAACATGAATTTTGAATATAAAATTCATGTTCTATTATGAATGACTTAGATCCATTGTTTGATTTTTTTTAATTTTATTTTAATAAATGGTATAATTGTATACTAATTACGATTTTTTTATGAAAAAATTAAATTTTTATTTTTAATTTTAATTTTATTTCAATAAATCATACAATAGAATATGAATTTTGATTGTAAAATTTAAAATATTTTATATTTTATATTTAATTAGAATATTTTTTGTCTAAGTATAATATTTTAAACTTAAATGGTCTAAGTATTATATATCCACAAACTTTATGGGAGTTTAAATATAATTTATTAACTGATATATTTATTACAACAGGGGTCTAAGTGTTACGCGTGTACAAATCTCATGGGGTTTGTGTGTAATATTTCAAATGTTAAAGGTCTAAGTGATTAAGTGACAAACCTCAAAGAATCTGGATGTAATTCTCCCTTTATTATTTACTCCACAAAAATTACTCTTGAACACATAAATGACAAAAACTAACAAAAAATTCACATTGCAATATTTTTAATATAAAAAATCTAATTTTTGAATGTGCAAAGTAAAAATTCTATAATTTTTCATGGTGTAATTAATTTTTTTTAATTGTGACACATGTATTTTTTATTTTATAATTTTTTTATTATTTTATTATTGTTTGAATCAATATTTAAAAATTATCTAAACTAAACTTCATAATTATAATTAATTTTGGTAGATACCCGAGGTGGTAGGTAGGAGAGTGAAACAATTTTTAAGAAGACTCGCTGCCAGTTATTGACACCTGTCAAGTAAATTAGGTTTCCCATGTATTAGTCTGAAGAGGGAAGCTGCGTTTTTATGCTCACCCCAAACATTTAATTGTTAGAGCAATTTTTTGGGTTTTTAATGTTTTAATTTTTCCCCAACATTTTTTAGATTTAAGGATTTGATTTCATTTATTCATATAATTTTGGTTGCTAGTTAATAATCTTGAGTAGGGCTGATACTCGAATTGAGCTATTCAGGCTCATTTCGTTTAAAAAAAAAAAATCGAACTTGAATAGTTTTTTATGTTCGTTTAAAAAACGAGTTCGATAAATTTAACTCGTTTATATGTAAATACTCAAATTTAGCTCGGGTTCGACTCGGCTCGTTTAGACTTAAACAATTTTTTTGACTCGATTATAAAAATAAATTCAACAAATTTGACTCGATTTTTAATCCTAAATTTGAACTTTTAAACCTTTTCCACTGTTAAGATGGCATGTAATAGCTAGACTAACTGTATTATAAGGAATTTGACTTTACTAATATATTATTAACTAGTTGTTAACAGGTTAAAAGATTCCTAGATTGGATCTAACCTAAAAGGTAGGAATAGACTTGATAATGTGCAGACTAGTAGCGAAGCCGAACCTACGCATGTGTGTAAGTTATTTAAATCGATAGACTTGAGTTCTTGGCGAGTAACTTGTTGGGTTTCCTTCCTTTGTGGGACTCATCAATTTGCTAATTTTTTGATGGCTTATCTGTGTATGACTCTTATCCAAGACTTGATTTGGAGTCTTCAAGTTAAAAGGAATTTGGCAGCCACCAAAAGACTATAAGTTTTGTCCTTTTCTTTGGTTCATCGCTTCTCTGTTGGTTTGGCAAGAAGACATATTTTCGGCAGTCTTTGGTTCAATAAAAATTCAGCCTTCTTCTTCTCCTTTTTGGTGCCAGAAAAATCTGCAAATTTGTTCTTCAAGTGGGTAACATTTCTTCACTTGATATTTGGGTTTCTTGCGGTTTGTTCTTGGAGATTTGGTTCACTTATTTTGTGAGGTATTTTCCTCTTGTGATTTACACCTTGGTGTGTTTGTAAGGCTTATGCCTTTTGGCCACTTTGTAATCTGATTTGGTGATAGTGGAAGAAACTGACCTACCGGTCGTCGTGGATGTACCTCAAGTTATTTGAGGGAACCACGTAAATCTTGTGTGCTTATTTATTTTCTGTTATTTTATTTATATTGCTTCCATTGATTTACACTTGTGGGAAAGCCTATTTTCCCAACATCTGGTATCAGAGCAATTGGTTAATTCGGTTCCGATTCGTTATATTTCTGTGTGTGAATTATGGACGGCAACGTTGGACGTATAGTTAGTTTCAATGGCACAAATTGGGTGACTTGGAAAACTAAAATGGAAGATCTTTTATTTTGTAAAGATTTGAATGGACCCATAGAGGGTGATAGTGGCAAACCGGAAGGGATGAAAGATGACGAGTGGAAAAAGCTAGACCGGAAAGCTGTCGGTTTTATTCGGCAATGGATTGATGATAGTGTCTTTCATCATGTCTCTACAGAAAAATCTGCACATGGTCTTTGGACCAAATTGGAGAGTTTGTATGATAGAAAGACGGCAGTGAATAAAGCCTTTTTATTTCGAAAGCTTGTGAACTCTAAATATAAGGAGGGTACTTCTATTGCAGAGCATTTGAATGAGATTAAGAGCATTGTGAATCAGTTGGCCGCCATGAAAATTACTTTTGATGATGAGTTGCAAGCTTTGTTACTTCTTAGTTCACTTCCCGAAAGCTGGGAAACTTTGGTGGTCACAGTTAGTAACTCCGCACCTGATGGAGTGGTAACAATGAGTCAAGTTACCAGCAGTTTGTTGAATGAAGAAACAAGAAGAAAATCATCAGGTTCTTCTTACTCCGAGGCACTTGTAATGGAAGACCGGGGGAGAGGCAGGAGTAAGAGTAGGGTTCCGCACAACCGTGATAAATCTAGAGGTCGTTCAAGCTCGATGTCAAAAAAGGATGTTGAATGCTATTATTGTCACAAGAAAGGGCACATGAAGCGGGAATGTAGAAAACTCAAGTTCCAGGAGCAGAACAAAGAGAAAAATTCAGAGAAAAAGCAAATTGATACAGCTGTAGTTACCGATGATGAACTCATGATTATCCGTGATGATGCTAGCGTTAATTTGATTGGCCAAGAGACGGATTGGGTAATTGATTCTGGAGCTTCATTTCATGTTACTTCGCGGGCTGATTTCTTTACTTCTTACTCACAAGGTGATTTTGGGAATGTTCGTATGGGAAATGAAGATGTGTCAAAAATTGTCGGCATGGGTGACATTTGCTTGGAAACAAATATTGGATGCAAATTGCTGCTTAGAGATGTGAGGCATGTACCAGATATTCGACTCAATTTAATCTCTGCTGGAAAGTTAGATGATGAAGGCTACAACAACAATTTCAGTAATGGAAAATGGAAGCTCTCCAAAGGTTCTCTAGTGGTAGCAAAAGGAAAGAAGACTTGTTCTCTTTACACTATGCAAGCAAAAATCTGCAAGGGTGTTGTGAATACCTTAGAGAATGACTCATCCACTGATTTATGGCATAGAAGGCTTGGACATATGAGTGAAAAAGGATTGCAAGTTTTGTCCAAGAAAGAGCTTCTAGTGGGGATAAAAGGTACGCCTTTGAAAACTTGTGTTCATTGTTTCCATGGTAAACAAAACAGAATATCATTCCGTAGAAACATTGCATCTAGAAAATCTCATGTTTTAGATTTGGTACATTCTGATGTATGTGGTCCTTTGAAAGTTAGGACACTTGGTGGTGCTCTATACTTTGTCACTTTTATTGATGATCACTCTAGAAAAGTTTGGGCTTATACACTGAAAACTAAAGATCAAGTTCTAGATGTGTTTAAGATTTTTCAGGCCAAGGTTGAAAGAGAAACAGGTAGACAGTTGAAATGTGTTCGCTCGGATAATGGTGGTGAATATATTGGACCATTTGATCAGTATTGCACAAATCATGGTATCAGGCATGAAAAGACAGTTAAAAAGACACCTCAACAGAACGGGGTTGCAGAGAGAATGAATCGCACCATTCTTGAGAGAGTCAGATGTTTGCTCTCACATTCTAAATTGCCAAGATCCTTTTGGGGTGAGGCAATGAGGACCGCAGTTGATCTTATCAATTTGTCTCCTTCAGTTCCGTTGAATGGTGATGTGCCAGAGAAAGTTTGGACAGGGAAGGAAGTCTCCTATGATCACTTGAGGGTATTCGGCTGCAGAGCTTTTGTTCATATTCCAAAAGATGAAAGGTCCAAGCTTGATCCAAAAGCAAAGCAATGCATATTTCTTGGCTATGGGCATGAAGAATTTGGATACAGGTTGTATGATACAGTTGACAAGAAAGTTGTCAGAAGCCGAGATGTTGTTTTCTTGGAAGATCAGACTATTGAAGACATCGACAAGCTTGAGTCAGCTGAGTCTAGTACTGATGATCTTGTTGATTTAGATCCTCTCAATCTCTCTGCTGTTCATGATATTGATGAGGAAGTACAAACACCTCATGATGATGCAGCAGAAGATGATGTTGAGCCAGAGATTGAGGGGGAGCAACCACCCCAAGAGCCACTACCACAGACACCGTTAAAGAGATCTACTAGAGAAAAACAGACATCCAGAAAATATTCTTCAAATGAGTATGTGATGATATCAGATCAGGGGGAGCCAGAGACTTATCAAGAAGTCTTGAAGCATGAGAACAAAACTGAATGGTTCAAGGCAATGAAAGAGGAAATGAAGTCTTTGCATGAGAATCACACCTATGATTTGGTGAAGCCGCCTAAAGGGAAGAAAATTTTGAAAAATAAATGGGTCTTCAGACGAAAGAATGATGGGAACAGTTCTCAACCGAGATTCAAGGCACGACTTGTCGTGAAAGGTTTTGATCAGAGAAAGGGAGTTGATTTTGATGAGATCTTCTCACCAGTTGTGAAGATGTCCTCCATTCGAACTGTGCTTGGTATAGCTGCGAGTATGAATTTAGAAGTTGAGCAGCTTGATGTGAAGACCGCATTTTTGCATGGTGACTTAGAAGAGGAAATTTATATGGAGCAACCTGAGGGCTTCAAAGATAAGGGTAATGATCAGTTAGTTTGCAAATTGAAGAAGAGCTTGTATGGATTGAAGCAAGCACCGAGGCAGTGGTACAGAAAATTCGATGCTTTCATGAGTGAGAATGGGTATTCAAGAACCACTTCAGACCATTGTGTGTTTGTGAAGAAATATAAAGATGGTAATTTTATTATTCTCTTGCTTTACGTTGATGATATGCTTATTGTGGGCCAAGACACGAGTAAGATTAGCAAGTTGAAGTCAGAGTTGAGTAAGTCCTTTGCCATGAAGGATTTGGGTCCAGCAAAGCAAATTCTTGGGATGAGAATTGTTCGTGACAGATCACATGGGCTGATTTGGTTATCTCAAGAGAATTATATTAAAAAGGTTCTTGAGAGGTTCAATATGGACAAAGCAAAGCCTGTTAATTGTCCACTTGCAGGCCACTTCAAACTAAGCTCAAGTCAGTGTCCTACAAGTGATGAAAAGAGAAATGAGATGCAGAAAATTCCCTATGCTTCAGCAGTTGGTTCTTTGATGTACGCCATGGTTTGTACTCGACCGGATATTGCTCACGCAGTTGGGGTTGTCAGTCGATTTTTGTCTAATCCAGGGAAAGAACACTGGGCAGCAGTGAAATGGATTATGAGGTATCTTCAGGGCACTTCAAAGATGAGTTTGTGTTTTGGTAAAGGCGAGCCTATTCTTGATGGGTTCACAAATTCTGATATGGCTGGTGATGTTGATAGTCGAAAATCTACTTCTGGTTATTTGATTACTTTTGCAGGGGGAGCAGTGGCATGGCAATCAAGATTACAGAAATGTGTTGCTCTCTCCACCACAGAAGCTGAGTTCATCGCCATCACTGAAGCTTGCAAAGAATTATTGTGGTTGAAGGAATTCTTACAAGAGTTGGGTTTGAAACAAGAAAGGTATGTCCTTCATTGTGATAGTCAGAGTGCAATTCACTTGAGCAAGAATTCTTCATTTCATTCGAGATCGAAACATATTGATGTTAGATATCATTGGATTCGTGATGTCTTGAATGATAAGTTGTTACAACTTGAAAAAATTCACACTGATGATAACACTTCGGATATGTTAACTAAGGCATTGACTAAGGACAAGCATGAGAAGTGTCGACTTTTGGCGGGAATGGTCGAATCCTCCACATAAGTCGGGAGGGGGAGAATTGTTGGGTTTCCCTCCTTTGTGGGACTCATCAATTTGCTAATTTTTTGGTGGCTTACCCGTGTATGACTCTTATCCAAGACTTGGTTTGGAGTCTTCAAGTTAAAAGGAATTTGGCAGCCACCAAAAGACTATAAGTTTTGTCCTTTTCTTTGGTTCATCTCTTCTCTGTTGGTTTGGCAAGAAGACATATTTTCGGCAGTCTTTGGTTCAACAAAAATTCAGCCTTCTTCTTCTCCTTTTTGGTGCCAGAAAAATCTACAAATTTGTTCTTCAAGTGGGTAACATTTCTTCACTTGATATTTGGGTTTCTTGCGGTTTGTTCTTGGAGATTTGGTTCACTTATTTTGTGAGGTATTTTCCTCTTGTGATTTACACCTTGGTGTGTTTGTAAGGCTTATGCCTTTTGGCCACTTTGTAATCTGATTTGGTGATAGTGGAAGAAACTGACCTACCGGTCGTCGTGGATGTACCTCAAGTTATTTGAGGGAACCACGTAAATCTTGTGTGCTTATTTATTTTCTGTTATTTTATTTATATTGCTTCCATTGATTTACACTTGTGGGAAAGCCTATTTTCCCAACATAACTATGCAAAGAATGATCTAAGAATAAAGAACAAGCAAGGTTTATAGTCGTTTCGGTGTTGGCTAGTCCACTTGAAAGAAGTTTCTTGTTCCGAAGAGGGAAAGTAATCTTATTGCTTGTTGACAATGGGTGGGTTACAGATTCTCTTTTCTAGTGAAGGTCTTTGATACTTATAAGACATTGACAATGCCTTCCCTTTTTAATTGGGATCTTGATTGTAGGATCCTGTTTCTCCATGATCGCTAGGGTAACGATCATTCTTTGTTGCTAATATGATGTGGCCTTCTTTTCCAAGAACCTGTAAGGGTTAAAAGGATCTTGCTAGATGAATCGTGTACACAATTGGCTCTTATTCGTCAAGCTCGTTCATCGACCTGAAAGTTTGATGAGCTCAGGCCTTTTGACTCGCCCAGGGTCCTCATGGTCCCGCACCTATTCCCGGTGGTATGGATCTTAACTAACACATTAATATGGTATCATCAAACTCAACTATTTAATTACTAAAAAAAGCTTGAAGGCCTAGTTTATTTCAAATTCAGAATCTAATTTTTATTTTTTTCCCGTGTTTAAGGAATCCTTTAAAGCTATTATAAGATTTTTTAGTATTTGCATTAGATAAAATTCTATTCTTACATCATTGGTTCATCGATAGTAGTCTATACTGATCACTCTACTTTGAAATATTTGTTGTCTAAGTAGGATGTCAAACCAAGACTCATAAGGTGGATCCTCATACTCCAAGAGTTCAATCTTACGATCAAAGACAAGAAGGGGGTGGAGAATGTAGTGGCGGACCATTTATCTCGACTAGTGGTGCAAGAGACCGATGAGAACATTCCTATCTCTGATTCCTTCCCTAATGAACATTTACTCTCAATTCATTCTATTTGTCTTTGATATGCTGATATATGTAACTATCTCGCAACAAGACAAATACCACCGCATTGTAGCCTGGAGGATCGAAGAAGATTTATGGCAGATGTGAAGTACTTCTATTTCGACAACTCGTACCTGTTCAAATACTACCCCAACCAAGTCATGCGGAGATGCGTACCGGAGAATGAACAACGGGATGTCCTTGCATTTTGTCATTCACAAGCATGCGATGGCCATTTCTCGACGAAAAAAATCTCGACAAAAATTCTTCAGTCAAGTTTTTATTGGTCATCTCTTATAAAGGATTGTATTTCATTTTGTAAAGAGTGTGATAGATGTCAACATGTGGGTAGCGTGGCCCGAAGGAACATAATGCCCCTTTCCCCTGTGCTTGTTATCGAAATATTTGATTATTGGGGTATCGACTTCATGGGTCCCTTCCCTATGTCGGTTGGCTATCTATACATTCTACTGAACTATGTGTCCAAATGGGTGGAGGCTATTCCAACTAAGACTAATGACTACTGGGTTATAGTCAAGTTTTTCAATGAGAACATTTTTTCAAGGTTTGGGATACCTCGCGCAATGATTAATGATGGTGGATCACATTTCTCTAATAGGTCATTTGCATCTTTAATGTTCAAATATGGAGTCACTCATAAGGTATTCACCGCATACCACCCACAAACCAATGACCAAGTCAAGTTGGCCAATAGGGAGATTAAAAATATCTTAGAAAAGACGGTGAATCCAAATAAGAAAGATTGATCAAATAGACTGACCGATGCCCTATGGGCTAACCGTATCGCCTGTAAGACTGTCTTAGGCATGTCTCCCTATCAGCTCGTCTACGAAAAGGCTTGCCATTTTCCGGTCGAGATGGAACACAAGGCCTATTAGGCCATCAAAACTATAAACTTCAATCTAAGAATGACCGGAGAGTAAAGAAAGTTAGAGCTAAATGAGTTGAAAGAGATTAGAAGAGATGCATATGAAAGCTCCAAAATTTCAAAAGAGTGAGCCAAAATCTTTCATGACAAATCTATTGTGAAGAAGTCATTTGAGCCGGGGCAAAAAGTGCTTTTATACAACTCTTGGCTCCCCTTTTTTCAAGGCAAACTCTGATCCTGTTGGGATGGCTCCTATCTTGTCAAGGTGGCCTACCCCAACGAAGTTGTAGATGTCTAAAATTTTGAAAATGGCTAGACATTCAAGGTCAATGGCCAAAGACTTAAGTCATTTTTCGGGGCTTTGAAGAACAAGTGGTGGACGAGAATTTAATAGATCCGGTATACTCAGAAATTGTGGAGGAATAACTAGTTTTTTCTACTTTTCAATATACAGGATTTTATTTACTTACTTTATTTTTATTTCATGTTAATTATGTTATTTTGTCGTATAGTTTTGTTTTTCTTAGTCGCAGATATTGGTATTTTTGTCAAAGCTCAAATGCAAGGTGTTCTCTAACCCTACTAATCTTTTTACTGTCCGTCATTGAATATCATACCTTTTTTGTTTCATTGAGGATAATGCATGAATCAAATTGGGGGGGGTGAAGTTGCACTATTTGCATCTTACACCAATGTTTGTGGGAATATTTCGCGCGGATATTTGCGCCTGCCGACACTCAAATGGATCAGGTATTAAAAAAAAAAACTGACCCACTGGGATGCCTTTATAAGGCCTCCCACCTTTTTTCCTTTTTCCCCCATCCAACAGTGTTGGTCCCCCCTTCTTCTTCCCTTCTTCTTTTCTTCTTCTTCGTTGTTCTCTCTGTTCTCTGTAAAAACTACCCACCCCCTTGCAAATTCATGACCATATACGCCGACGATCTAGTCATTTGTTTAATAATTTTTCTTATATGTTTGTATTTGTACATGGGTGCTCTTCTTCTGCTTGCACTTAGGGTGAGGGGTTTCTAGCCTAGCCCAGATCTCCCTCAAGTTGATTAATTATTGTGTTCTATTTGTAGGTTTCGATAGCTGAACAGATTTCTACCCTACAACCTCATTTTCAAACTCCAAACACTGGTAAATTCAAAACATTAGAGACAATGTTCAGTTTAGGTTGGAGGGTATGATCTACAGTTTCAGTTTGTTCTAGTTTCATAAAAAAAAATTGTTTATTTTTATTTTGGATTGTGTATTTTTAGAGTATTTTTGTTTATATTTCATGATCATATTGAATGCAGCTTCAATTATCTTTGTGACTGACAGACATTAAAGAACCAGATAGGGTATTTTTAGTTTAACAAACATGAATAGTAAACTTTTTTGGTTCAGTTAAAACATTTTACGCACTTTTTCACCCGATGTGCATGCTGTAATAATAAGAAAGGCAAGAGTTGTGAGAAAAATTGAAATCTGAGAAGCACAAGCAAAATCATTTGTGGCAGAAGCACTTTTGCTAAACGTAGTTATGCCAAACGATTGGATGCTTGTAAACAATGTGGCAAGTGTTTTCACATGAAAAAATACAATCAGTGTTATGAACCAATTTCGGGTCGTGCAACCGATTGATTAAACTGGATAGTATATGGGCAGAGTAAGGATTTTTCTGAGACGCCATCTTATACCAGTCCGGGACTTACACATTATGTGTAACAAAAAGTTGGAAGGGTCACTAATAATGACATAGATACAAGCGATGACTTAGATTAGATTTTGACTAATAATGACAAAACTGTAGAAAAACGTGTTTTGGGGATGAAGGTTAATGGTCCGAACGTTTTTGTAAAAAATGTAAAAAAAAATTAGATGTACAAAATTTTTTTGCTGAAATAAAGATGTGGACTGAGTAAAGAATGTCCTAAAATGCCAATCTGTAACATGGGTAGGGACTTATCCTAAGACGCCATAGTTTTTCAAGTTCAATTTGTTCATTTAGTCTTCTTTCAATTTTTATAAATAAATGTGGATTTAAATAACTTTGATTTTTATTTGAATTCGAATGTCAATTTCAAAAAAAAAAAAAAAGCCTCATTTTCTTGAAAAATGGTATTCTCTCAATGTTTAAATGTCAAATGTACATTAATATTTGTTATTCTTAAGGTACAAAATGACCAAAATCGAAAATAGAATTGATATACAATCGACATTCTTGAAAACCTGAGATAACTAATGGAGATAACGAAGAATATCATGGTAAATTTTGAGCATTGCGATGCTTTCTTAAAGACAATCAACATTTACTCAAGTAAGCTCTTTCACTTTTAATTTTTGAATAATCTCATCTAACTTGTTTTGATTAATGCAACTAAAGTGAACTATTGACATATCCCTCAGGGAACCTTTTCATATACGACACATACATGGGCACATATTTGATAAAGGATTTTAGGCCATCTTTGATTTGATTTTGAGCCTTAGTCATTGCTTCTACGAAATTATATCCCTAGTTAGCCATGTTTGAACCTTCAATAAATGATTTCTTCTTCAAGAAACCCATATGATAACTGAGCCACAAGAGAATATACTTGACATACGTTGCTATCTAATTTTCTTACACCCTCTCATAAATCATTATGATACAGAAAAATAAGAGAAATAAAAAATATGATGGTGGCTACTATTCAATGAAAGAAAAGTCGATGTAAACAACCGAGAAAGAAAAGAAACAGAAACAGAAAAATAAGGAATTACCAAGAAAGTGAAAAATGAGAAAAATGAAAGAAAGAAATACCATTTTTAGGCAAAAGATCAAAAATCAAGAGAGAGGTGTGCTACGCTACATTAAAAAGAGGATAGCTTTTGAATACCATGGACGTCATTTCGTTAGCTACTGACCTCTGGCCACATTACAACCTGTACAAAATCCTAATTGATTTCAAGTTTTATGCATATGTGTGTTGTAGACCAAAAATTGGGGTATGTTAAATAGTATTTCTTTAATTTTATTAATATTCTTCCATGAGATTATACCAAGAACATGATTTGTCTATTTTCTTAAGACTTTCACTCTCTTTCTAATTGTGCATGTGATTTTTTGATTTACCATCCTCTGATCACGTGCCCTTTGAGAGACAAGTCACTATAATCGGAGAGAATTTTTGCTGAGGGCATTTCTAAGAGAGGTTTGTAAAATCAAAGCTATCCATGGGTGGTGGTAAAGTGGAATGTTTGTTATGTAACAATTCTTGTTTCTAGAAAGATCATTCCTATTATACAGGGAGTTCCAAATGTCAATGTGACTGATGGTAATTTTTGCATAGAATAAATACCTATGAAAGAGGAGCTTGCGAGATGTAAGTCGAAATTGAGGGTTGGGTGTCCCAACGACCATAATGCTAATTTAATTTAACCCACATACACATCTGTTCGACTGGAGTTTGTAGGTAGCTCACTGGAAACTTTCACGAGACAAAACTCATCCACTAGGGATCACCTAGGGGTTTAATGGCTTGTTGCATATGCTAAATGCAATCGTGTTATCTACAAAAGTGATTTTATTTTGTTATTTATTACTAGAGACTAATAATGTTTAGGTTGGGGGTGTGATTAACTCTAATTAAGGCATACTTTAATTAAGTTAATAGATCAATTGTGTTAGTTAAATAAAGTTAAACTAGTCAAATTAGGGTTAGTGTGTTAATTAGGGATAATGCATTGATTGTTATTTTTTTAAGGGTTTTGTGCATTAAAGCTACCAACTACTGGGGAGCCAATTATCAAAGCTACAATCTATAGGGTGCCAATTATTAAAAATTCAAAACAAAGGGAGATCAAAGTGTAATTCAAGCCCTCCCTTTTTGCCTATAAATACCACTCATTTGGTCTTGTAAAGATCATCTTTCCTGTAAAAAGCATCTTTTAGTAGTGAAAAATCCTCCAAAAGTCATTGTTGTTTTCTTGTTTCATCTTTCTTGTAAAGAACATCTTTTAGTAGTAGAAAACCCTCCAAAAGTCATTATTGTTTTCTTGTATCATTGTTTTCTTGAAAATATCACTTTTTGATAGTGAAAAACCCTCTAATAGTCATTATTGCTTTCTTAAAAAGAGCACTTTTTGGTAGTGAAAAACTCTCCAAAAGTCATTATTACTTTTTTTTTTCTTATATTATTGCTTTTTTTTAGTATATTGATTCTTTTATTGTATTATTGCTTTCTTTTAATTTATTACTTTCTTTTATTTCCATTGTTTTGAGCTTCCTTCTTCTCTTAGAGGAGTGAAACTCTTCCACTTTTCTAGAGTTTTACCAAATTCGTGAAGGGTGGAACATGATTTACTCATTTTTTGTCGAAAATTGGCTCCGTGTGTAATATATTTTACCTTGCAACTCCTCTACTTGGAGGGATGAGCATCATTCACTTTTCTAGCTTTACCAAAGTCATGAAAAGTGAGTAGTTTCTCATCTAATCTTTAGTAAGAGGTAATGGACATGTATAATTATCCTGAAGTTATATTTGTGCATTTTGTTTATGCTTAGGTCCAATCTTCATTTCTTCATAATGTCTTCTCATTACATTGTTGTCTTTACCTTAAGCATGAGTAACTAAGTCTTTAAGTTGGCTAATCTAAAGGAGACCTCCACTTGAGTATTCCATTTCAACTCATCTTCTTTCCTCCCCACGGTGTACGATAATTCGGTTTGACTGGGTTGAGTGAGGACATGGTGTGAGTCTTTGATATCCCGTAGACTTGTCACGGGTTATACTTAGATCCTCACTTTCATCTCGTTTCTCGCTTCCCACGAATCAATCGTTCATCTATGCACCATTGGAGGAAGGTTTTGAGTTGACTTGACAATCCCATTGGAGTGAATCCTTTGGATCAGTCAACACTTGTTTCCCATTTCAATTTCAGCACAACACAAATCACAAACCAACTTCAACCAACAAAAGATTTTACACTTTTCTTTCACCAAAAGTACCTTCCACATGATTCATCTACTTCCCTGAGGAGACAACCTTGGAATACTATTTCAAGTAAAACACGACAAACAAAAGTCTTCTTCTGATTGAGAAGTATTTTTGTTCACACACACACACATTTCATTCCACCATTCTGTTGCCCTTTCTTTTGACATCATTCCACGAGTGAGTGACATTCCCCTCCATACATAGACTATACGCATTGAGGGATGATGTTTAGAGGTTAGGATATATTACAACGGAATCGATCAAGCAGTTAACCATTACTCTCTCTCCCGTCGCACATCAGCTCAAAAGGTAAATCCCATTTGGGTGGTCGTATAATCGGAGGTGTGACAAGCATGCTTTTGAGTTTTGTAAAAGATGCCTCACAACTATCTGACCACTCGAATAGGACATCCTTAAACAATAAATTGGTCAAAGGTCGGGCCAATGTACTAAAAAAATTTATGAAGCGACGGTAAAAACCAGCATGGCCCAAAAATGACCTGATATTCTTAACGACTCTCGGCATAGGATGGTTGGAAATGGCCTCCACCTTTGATTTTTCAACTTTGATACCCCTTGCTGAAACTATATGGCCGAGAACAATTCCTTTCGTCACCATGAAGTGACACTTCTCCCAATTGAGGACTAAGTTATTTTCCTCGCATCTCTCAAGAACTTTCTCTAAATTTTTCAGACATCATTCAAATGAATCCCTAAACACTTAAAAGTCATCCATAAAGACCTCTACTATCTTCTCCACCATGTTACTGAAGATCCCCATCATGCAACGTTGAAAGGTCCCCGGGGCATTACATAGCCCAAAATGCATGCGACGGAAGGCAAAAGTACCATAGGGACAAGTGAAGGTGGTCTTCTCTTGATCTTCCAATCTCAATTTGATTGTAGCCGGAATATTCATCTAAAAAGCAATAGAATAGATGTCCCGCTACTCGTTCCAATACTTGGTCAATAAATAACAATGAAAAGTGGTCTTTTTTTGTGCATGCATTGAGCTTGCAGTAGTCAATGCACACTCTCCATCCGGTGATCACCCTCGTTGGAATAAGCTCATTATCGTCGTTTACCACCACGGTGACTCCCGACTTCTTGGGGACTACTTGTGTAGAGCTAATCCACTTACTATCGACAATTGGAAAGATGATGCCCACATCAAGTAGCTTTAAGACCTCATCTCTCACCACATCCTTCATGATTGGGTTCAACTTTCTTTGTGGTTGTCAAGACGGCTTGGAGTCATCCTCAAGATAGATGCGATAAGTACAAATGAGGGGGCTTATCCCCTTTATGTCGACAATTGTCCAACCAATCGCCTCCTTATGTCTCCTTAACAATTCCAAGAGATCTTCTTCTTGCTTTGGATCCAAGATTGAACTAATCACCACCGAAAAAGTTTCTTCCTCTCTAAGATATGCATACTTCAAGTGGGATGGTAGTGGCTTTAATTTCAACATGGGTTTTTGTACATCCGATGGAAAGATTTTCTTTTCTTGATGTGGAAGTTTCTCAAATGTAGGAGTCCATCTCTCCACCCCTTTCAAACTCTCCAATTCATCTTGCTCATCAACGTCTTTTATATCAACAATCTCCTCTTCTTCCAACTTGAAGGTGCTCATTTGCTCCAAGTGCTCCTCTACCAAGGTGTCGATCCTGTTAATCTCATGTGTCTCCTCGTCATCCTCCGGTTGCTTGGACAAATTGAACACATTGAGATCCATAGTCATGGTCCCAAATGCTAGCTTTATAAGACCGTTCCTACAATTAATCACAGCATTAGATGTAGCAAGAAAAGGTCTACCAAGTATTACAGGGATTTGGGAGTTAAGATTTGCAACTGGGTGAGTGTCAAGCACAATAAAATCAACAGGAAAGTAAAATTTATCGACTTGCACTAAAATATCCTCAACTACTCCCCTTGGTGTCCAGACACTACTGTCTGTCAGTTGAAGTGTGATTGTAATAGGCTTCAATTCTTCGAGCTGAAGTTGTTGGTACACCGAGTACGGAATGAGGTTCACACTAGCCCCCAAATCAAGGAGTGCTTGCTCCACCCGGTAATTCCCGATTGTTATGGCAATGGTGGGTCAACCGGGGTCTTTAAACTTTGGAAGGGTGTTTGTCCTCAAAATCGAACTCACTTGCTCCGTGAGGAATTGATGAGAATGTAAAATTTCATATTTTTCTATTTTAAAATTTAGCCTTTTAAACTTATTTGGAGCCTAAATATACTCATTATTCTTATATTTTGATTTAGGACACAAATGGAGACATTAAATGAAGCTAATTGGACGATTGTGGATAGTTTCGACATTGCTTTATAATCTTGGCATAACTCTCTCATCCGAGCTCCGATTGAGATGATTCAAGATTCTATGGAATGCCAAAGAAAAGATCTATAACTTTCATGTTTTGCATTTTCAGAGATATTGACTTCATCAAGGGAAGTATTGAAGGCAAAAGAATATATATGGAGTATTATTGTGCAATTTCCAGCTTTTAGGCAGTTCGATCTATGGAACTTCAATTGAGGTTTGGATGGCGTTAGATTTTCAAAATGAGAAAGTATTCTTCATGAAGTTTTTAGAGGACGTCTTAAGATTTTCAGAAAGGTATGGTTTGCAAAATCCGAGTTCGTTTGAGCCTCCAAACATTGTTTCAAAGTCAGGCCTGGAAAGTTGATCAGAATCCTGATTGGAGTTGGATTCCTTTCCAAACCAGTAAACTTCGGTGGGTCATAACTTGAGTTTACGAAATCCAAATCAGGTGATTTAAAAGCCTAAATTTATCTACACATTCCCGGCTACAACTTTTATGAAGAGCCCAAATCAAGATTCAGTCATTATCTGATAGAAAAACATATCAAAAGTTCTAGCACGATTTCTGTCAATCTGTTTTGATAAGGAATACCTATAATGTAGGGATTTGAGTTGTACACATTTTGGGAGTGTGATATGTTTTCTATATTTATTTAAGGAGAGAGAAAGAAAGAAAAATGAGCATAATATAGAGGCTGTTATACCCCTTCTTCTCTAACTCTTTCTTCTAGTTTTCATGAAGGTCATGTGTGGCTAAACTATAATATTTGATCTAAGGAAACGGAAGCCCTCGGAATCAATAAAACTGTGAGATCTAATTTATTTTTATAGTTCAATTTATGTTTTGTGTATTGGATGTTCTGTTGTACCTATTTTTATGATTGCATCGTTTAATTACTAGGAGGCCTACTAGTTTATTATTCGTTGTAATCTACTGTTGGGTTAGATATCAAATTCGTAATTGTTTGATCCCTCTAATTTGTGAAGCAACTAAGATTTAATGATTTGTTGCATCAGAGATTATTAGATCTTAGAAAGAACATTCGACTAAATTAAATGCATCCGCTTGTGCTTGTATTGTTTAGTTTCATCGATCTTTCTAATTCTTAATGATGCTACTAGATTAAACTTTTAGTACTTGTCTTGGGTTGTTTAGTAGTTAAGGTTAATTAGATTGCTTGTTTTCTAATTAATTGTGACTAAGGAAAGATAGGAAGATAGTTCCAACGATGAATATTCAAATAGTGAATTGATATATACTTGCATCGATGATCATTTGTAAATTAAATTCCAATGGTGAATGTTGACTTAGATCAAGGTTTATTCTCTTGATTGATTTCGATACTTTAATTTAAATTATTTTTTAGTTGCTTTTCTTAAAATTATTTTCGTTAAACTCAAACCCCCTTCCATCTTTGTTCACGAGGCATAAAACTAGGTTAGATACTCTCTGTGGGAACGATCCTTACTCGCACTACTACATTTATTTTTAGGAGTATAGGTTTTATTTTTGGTTGCCTACGATAGCACACCAAATTTTGGCACCGTTGCTGGGGAGGTTTTTTGTTGATTTTTTTTTTTTTTGTGCTTCTTGTAATCCTTATTCCATTCTTGAAATTTTTGAAAAAAAAAAATTAGTTTCTCATAGTTATAGTTATTTATTTTCTTTACTCTTGATT